>CM040469.1:18877320-18989775 GCA_022758105.1 Pangasianodon gigas
GTTATTATTGTCTAGAAGAGCATGTCTGCTTACCTGGTTACTTCACATAACTAAAGAAGAAGAAAAGAAACTATATATGAACGCTAGCTGGCAGAAGTAAGACATACTTGTCAGAAAGTCCAGTATGGGTTTTAATTATGAAAGATAAATATTATCCTCCATGGTTGGGAAAAAAACAGATTTTATTAAACAGAATTATGTTTAATAAAAATAATCTGGAATACGACACAGCAAATTCATTTCTACTGGTAAAACATGACAACAGAACAATTATTAATACATGCTAGAACTGTAATTAAGGGAATAATTATGATTTATTGGTATCATTTTCATCTATCTATCTGTCTATCTAATCAACTCTGCAAGTACTGGCACCCCATCTATCTGTCTGTCTTTCTTAAAACTGCACATTACCTTCAGACTTCAAACCGATAACTATTTTAAACTGTCCGACTGGCTTTGTCAAGCCAAAATCAAAGTTTGTCGTGATGAATTTTACCTATCTAGTTATGATTTATACTCTTAGAAAGAAAAATGAGTTCCATAAGGGTTCTTTGGATGGTTGACAGTTCTGTTTTTCTAAAAGGGTTTTATTTGGATCCTAGTTTATGAGACTTTGTTGTATGGCTGTGTACGAAACATGAAAAGGTCCCACAAAGAACAAACAATATAAAGTCCAAGATGAAATCCATTCCTTCATTCATTTTCTTATTTTTAGGCTGTACATGAAATATCTAAAAGTTCTCCATGAGGGACAAACCAAAGAACCTTGAACTGTCTGATGGATTGTGTAATTCATTTTAACATAGAAGAACCAAAACAGTGAGATTATATTATATTATATAAAATGTACATGCTGTGGCACTATTTTTCTTGCGCACACTGAAAAAAGGGGTTCTTCAAGGATCCTTGATGGTCGTAGCCTTCTGGGCAAATCACCTTTAAAGATTTTATTAATAAGGCCAAATACAGTTGTCCAGAAGCAATCTATAATGGGACAGTCCCAGTATATATGGGTGTGTGTACCTATTTGCTCTTCAGAATCTCTCCAACAGGCACTGGTTCGAGCTGGATTAAACTTAGCTACTATATGGGGTGTTCGAAAGAAATGATTGATCACTTTCCAGTGGAATTCTCTCCATCTATTACTACAAGTCATTTCATGCATTTCAGCATGTATCTCATTCCAGGTCACATCAGCAATCACTAGTTTGAGTTCTTTCTCCCATTTTGACTTGATGTGTCTTATCTTTCTTCAAGGCCTCTAAAGCTCTATAAAAGCTGCTAATTGGTTTAAGGATCTTATTACTAGTTTGCACCTCAATCAAAATGAGCTCAATAGGTGAGGTGAGGGAGTGTCTTACCTTATTCCAATCTGTTGTTTCAAGAGGAAGCTTCAAATCTTGAGATGCCTATAAAAGTCGGTCTTATGGAGAGTAAATTCAGTTACGATTTTCCTTTAATAGTTGGTGGATGAATTTTTTTCCTCAGCCCAGTTCCTGAAACCAGAGTCTATTCTGAAGGGTAAAAATGTCCTCATCTGTGTTATGGTTGTTAATAATGAAAGAACCCTAGGTTCTAGCTTTCTAAAGTGGTTCTACTTGGAACCTTTTCTAAAAGAGGGAACAGTTTAGCTGCAGGAACCTTTAAGGTTTCTGACAGAGAAACACCTAAAGACTAACAGAGCCTCTTCCCTCCATAACAGAGTGCATTTTTTTGAGAATGTACTTGAGAATTTTAGCAAGCCTGACAGCTGGAAACTTTCAGAAACGTGAACATATAGGAGGAAATGACACATTAGTGATTTAGAGAATGGTAAAGGAGCTCTTACTGAGACGCAGTCGGATACCAAGCCAGCTTCTCGGAGGGGATTTGTGATGAAGAGCTGTGTTCATAGTCCACTTACTCGGAACCATCCTCTGGCGCTGTGGCTCATTTATTCCGAGTCGTTTACAGAAGCAACTGGTGGGGCAAAGGTCAGAGCAGGTCAGCAAAGTGGGAATAAAGTCAAAAACCAAAGTTCTCAAACTATAAACTACCTTCACCTCAGAAGGAATTGTGCGACTGGGTAGTCAGTCGCGGTTTAAAGCGCGTGAGGCTGTCTTGTTGATGCTAACTCTGCTAAGGAGCTGCAATGTAGACGTAAAGAGATGTGAGGAATTGTGTTCAGGAATTGTGGACCAGGAATAATAACATACGAATTTTTATTTATATATATTTATTTACTTATTTTTTTTATTTATTTTATTTTTTTCTAAAAAAAAAATACGTCCTTCGCTTTGTCCAAATGAGAATTTTTCTTACATGAGGTGACTTAATGTTGCTTGTGTAGGTATGCTACTTATGTAGCCTCCTGCCACATTTTACATTGTATCTCCTTCCCTGCTAAAACGGTACCATTTTCAGTGCGCTTCGTGCAGTTTCATGAGCCTAGACTACACACTTTACAAGACTTTACAAGAGTAGTGTGTATTATAAACCCAAACTCACACTACTGACCTGTTGCGTTGACTTTGACTGCAAGTCGTCTAGTGTTTCCATAACAAGCAGCTCTGTCTGCACCTCATTCAGGTTTCCTTCCTTCCAACATTGTGTGTTTTCTCTTCTCCTTGGCTTGATTTTCGCTTGATTCTTTTTTCTTGTTGAGCTAAACATGAGCGTCTTTTTTTGTTATTACTATCAGTGTCGTCCTACTGCTTACTTCTGGTCACCCAAGTGTATTTAATCCTCCCCCCATTCACACTCATTCATTCATCAGCAGCTTACTGGAGCTCTTTTTCCTCCTCCTCCTCCTGCTCCTCCTCTCTCCATTTAGCCGCTAGTTGCCGCATTTAGCCGCTAGTTGGCGCCAAAGGATAAAGTTTTTCCCTTTAACCCGTTTACAAACTTCAATATCATTACAATAAAAGAAAAAAGAACGAGCACACACACCTTGTACACCTTTCTACAAATTTGCTTATGTGTCAGTGTTGGTTCAGGTGTCTTTTCATTCTCACAACACTGTGGAATAAGGTATTAAACATTGTGGGGTTATGCTGTTATAGGAAAATAATCAACCACAGGGTGCAGTGATGCGGAGTTGTTGTTCCTCTTTCAGCTGCTCCTGTTAGGGGTCGCTACAGCAGATTTTATCCAGGCTTGGGACTGGCACTAAGAGTGCACTGTTGCACTGGAGTTGGTTCCCTGGCCGGGAATCAAACCCGGGCCGCAGCAGTGAGAGCACCAGGGCCTAACCATTAGTCCTCCAGGTACCTTGGAGTGATGCGGAGTGGAGGGCCATTATTACCCAAAGTTGAATATTTTCTTATTACGATATGTCCCGAAGTGTTTTATTCCTCTTATACCATAGCAACTTGCCAATGATTACAATTTACCTTAATTAAAGAATGATACGTCATACTTTTATTCATTTATAGTACTATTTAGGGGGTACGGTGGCTTAGTGGTTCGCATGTTTGCCTCGCACCTCTGGGGTCAGGGTTCAATCCTGTATATGTGGAGCCTGCATGTTCTCCTGGGCTTCTGGGTTTCCTCTCCCAGTCCAAAGACATGTGTTGTAGTCTGATTGGAATCTCTAAATTGTCAGTAGGGTGTGAATGGGTGTGTGTGTGTGTGATTGTGCCCTATAATGGGTTGGCACCCCGTCCAGGGTGTCCCCTGCCTTCTGCCCCAAGTTCCCTGGGATAGGCTCCAGGCTCCCTGCGACCCTGTGTATGGATGGATGGATAGTAATATTTAATGTTGTCCACAATGAACGAGTTAGTCCCTGTGATCTCTTACATTATAGCAGCCAAAAACAGTCATTCCCTCACCAGCCTCTCTTTTTTCCTCTCTCTTGAAGTTAATAAGACACAAAAAGAGAGACAGCTTGATACTGAGAATCCGCAAAGCCCTTCACCCTGAAGACTTTTCCATGTAGGAAAACTTAGTTGCAGCTTGACCTCTGAACTCTGCGCACTGACACTTTTAATCCATTTATGTGAACTGTTCACATTAAAAGTCCCTGTGTAAGTTGTTCCTATAGAAACAATAGCGTATTAGAATGATAAATTGGAATTGCTCATTCAACTGTGATGTGGTATAATTAAGGTTAAAGACACCTCCCAAAGCACCCCAGCCCATAGTTACCATGACTTACACTAGACATTGATTAGTCATTAAAAGTAACCAAGATGATAAAAATAATAATTAATTGCATTGACAGAACATGGAGCAGTGGCGTGGCCACATGGGCAGTACAGGGTGGCCTTTTATGACCCCAGACCTGATCTATAATCCTAATTGAGTATTAGGATCTATAAAGCTACTGTCCTATACATAATTAAGTAGTCCAAATCATTTGTGTACTTACACCTCCCACCTTGCCACCTGTGGCTAAAAACTCGGACACCCCACTGCTTTGGAGTCTTCCAACTGCTTTTCTACTCAGTATACAGGTTTTGGGTTTCTACTTAAATCATGTTGGTTAAACTTTGTGCAATTCAGAAGGCAGGGATATCTAAAGAAATACTTGCAATAAGAACTCACAATTCTACTAAAGATGACGTTCTTGAAGACCAGCCTACAAACAGATGTTGTCCTTGCTTGCGAGATCACCAAGCAACAGTTCCTTGGCAGAATCGTTTGGATGAGACCCATAAAAGAACGTTCACTATGCTGGGAGAGATAGAAGAGAAAGAAGGCGCAGAGTTTTTTAGCCAGTCTATACACTGATCCTTAAAACACCATCTGTAGAAACTCTGAACTAAAAGTGAAAGCCTCTAGACAAATGTGGTTGAAGAAAGAGGATCCAGAGCTGGAGAAAAGCTTTTAAATACAATAAATGCCAAAACCACAAACTAACGTCTGTGTCTGCTTTCTTCTTAATTCTCTCTCACTCTCTCCCTATCTGTCTTTCTGTAAAAGAAATGTATTTTGGTCATTTTGCTAGTCCAATTAGAGAAAATTCCCATGAAGGAGAGTGGGCTTTTTATTTTTTATATATATAGCTCATCCTGCTTGTGCCTTCAACCAAAGACTTGGAAGGAAGTCTCTGGTTATTAGCTGTGTTGTTCTCATCTTTCTCCCACGTCAGATGTGATTCGAGTCTGGCTAGCATCTTCGTTTTCCCTTGACATTTTGTGTATAAATGCACTAGAAGTAGAGTTATATGCAGCTTTTAGGCCACAGTGGGCTGCCTGGTCTTTTTCCAATCTTCAACTGTCCAGTTTCAGTGAGCCTGTGTCCACTGTGGCCTCAGATTCCCGTTCCTGGCTAATAGGAGTAAAGCCCGATGAAGTCTTCTACTGTTGCAGCCCAAATGCCTCAAGGATCATCATATTGTTTTTTCTGAGATGCTTTTTTGCTCAGCACGGTTGTAAAGGGTGGTTATTTGAGTTACCATAGCCTTCTTGTCAGCTTCATTCTCCTCTGAACACTCTCATCAACAAGGTGTTTCCGGCTGTAGAACTGCTGCTCACTGTTTTTTTGTTGTTGTTTTTTGTGCACAAAAAAAAAAAACTGTTGTGCGTTTAAATCCCAAGATTTTCAGACACCTTTCTGTCAGCACCTGTGAATTTGATTTCTTGTACTTTTTAATTAATTGTCAATGCATTCTTTTCTCAGATGTCCATTTTTGTTTCTTTTGCTGACAAATCACCAAATATCTATGTTCTTTACTAGAAACGTTGCATAATGGCTGGAACAGAGAGACAAAACACAATCAACACCAAACAGCACCATTACATGATATCACTGTTAGAGATTTAGGACTCCTGAAATACTAAAGTACACACAACAGAATGTAACAGAATCATCTGTGCAAAATCTGAACACTAGTAACCCATTTCAAACTTATATTTTATAATGCAATATTCAATAATTGCTGCATGAACCTCAGTACAATATGAAGAGTGGTGCTGGTGGGAATAACACCTCACCCACTTCCATCTGCATTCATGGAATCATGTTGTTAATATTTCTTCATATAAGAACACTGAGGTAATGAAATGCAAGGGCTCTTGTGCTAAGTAATAGTTCCCCTGGAGATGGTGGAGAGATTGATTACCCTTGAGTACTCTCAACTGCTCAAAGGCAACATATGGCTGACCCTGTTCTCTGACCCTAACTTCCTTATAAATTTTTTTGTTATATGAAGAAAGTATTGACAGCATTACCATTATTACTGTTTTTTTTTTTTAAATAAAAATATAACAAGTGCATTGCTCTTATTGCTCCTTGACAGTATCCCAGGTATTTATGTGTTTTGATTCTTTAAAGCAAGTATGCCTTTACACCTTGAACCCTGTATCTCTGAAAGAAAAATAATCACGAATCAATTTTTACAACCTGCACTAAGACTGAATGTGGAAATGAAAACTAAAACAATGAGCCTTTTTTTTTTTTTTTGTCTGTTCTGCCAACATCACCTGACTTCACGCGTGTGCCATCTAGTCACCACAATTCTCGCGAGATTGTCGCAAATTCTTTACGATAGTGAAAAAAGTGAAAGCTTTGGAGTAATTTAGACCATTTGCCCAATGTATATTTTAAAGCAGATCCAATTTAATACATTCAAGCTATTTGTGGATGCAGTCTACACATATTCTACAAGTACTGTTGAAATCGTAGGGAAGTTATATACAGTAATTATGAACTGAACCTCAGCAGTTCTGCGCACACAACCGCACAGTCTGCGTTTCTTCAACGCAGTTTGTGTTGCACAAACGCACCCAGGAGTGATGCCTGATGTAAACAAGGAAGTACAAGTGAGGAGCGGTAGCAACACCTCATTGATTTATGTATTTGCTACACTTAAATTGTACATGTTTTTTGCGTTTTCATGTTAACACTGTAGCTATTCTAAGTTTTAATAACTCATATACAGTCATGTGATCTGATCGTTATGGTGTAATTTGTTTGCAGAATGGATCGCAGGCACAGAGAGATTCTTCGGCAGAAGAGAAGAGAACTTGTGTTAACTTTAGACCCTTCAGATGTTTACGATGGACTTTTGTCAAGGGGCATCTTTACTGACGATATGATAGATGAGATAAAGGTACGAGGACGTGAGGATGTGTGGTTTCACATACGTGTATACACAAACATGTACCATGGATTAGGGAAGGGCGATATAGACTTAAATCTATATCACGATATTTCATGATATATTTTGCGGTAACGATGTAAATGACGATATGAAAATAGTAACATTCAACGCTATCGTTTTGGCCACAGGTCACGTCAGCATACAGATAGGAACAACGTAAGTACCACTGCTGCATTGTTGTAACAAAAACAGGCAGCAGGCTCAGTTACTTAGCCCCCTAATAAGAAAAGAGTGAGCACCTTTGTGGCGCTGTTGCAGCAGAAATAGGCTGCTCATTATCGCTAATAAGAAAAAAAGTGAGTATTTCAGCTCAGGCTGGAACAGTTATGAATAGGCACGAATCATATTCAAGAATATCTAACAACAATGCAATGGTGAAATGAAGTGTATACCCCAGAGGAGCTTCGCTGTACGTGCTTTTTCACATATTGAGAAGTCCTTCACTCAATCATAGAATCATGGATACATACATAACCTTCCATTAAAAAGAAAAGAAGAAGGAAAAAAAAACCTAAGCACCTGAATATCCTGACCTGGGCTACATAGATGAGCTCAGAAGTATGTGCACAGCTTTAGTGTATAGTCTTGAATTAAAAAAAGTTTATGATTTTTTTTTTTTTAATTATTTATTTATTTCCCCAGAGCTCTGGACCCAGACGTGCTCAAGCCCAGCAGCTGATGAGGGACCTAGAGACACGAGGAAGTCGGGCTTTCCCAGCCTTCCTGGAGTGCCTTCGAGAAACTGGGTATCACAAGCTGGCTGAACTGCTGGAGAGTGGAGATTCTGCACCAGTTTCTGTACCTGTTCCTCTCCCTGTGCAGCCTGCTGTAATCCCCCTCCCTGTCCGTAAGTGTGTTTCACGGAAAGATTCTCCACAGTGGAAAGTATTACAGCACATCCACATTATTCGCATGCATACCAAGTGCCTTATCTCATGAGTCTTGTCTCACAATTCAGCAGGGAATCCTGTAGATTTTAAAAAGCCAGAAAGAGGTTATGCTCCTGAGACGCTTCCACAGAAACCAACCACTCTGCCTATCGCATGTAAGGAAACAGAAGAGGTTCTACATATATCTCATTCTGGAATCAGTCATTCTTATTGAAGATGATAAATGGAAGTTTTGGTGTTGTTTAATTGAGCAGAATGTCTGGTATTTCTACAGCTCCTGAGGATGAAACTGAAATACCTAGAACACCAAGGCGCAGGACTGATAGCCTACAGGTAATAACATAACAATTAAAAACTGCCAACCTTACTGTCTGTCTGTCTATCTCTCTATCTTTATCTTTATTCCTCTTTATCTCTCTATCAATCTGTCTCTTTCTCTATCTATCTATCTGTCTATCTATCTTTATCTCTCTCTATCAATCTGTCTCTTTCTACCCCCCCATGTATCTATCTAATATCTATCTATCCCTCTTATCATTCTGTCTCTCCTTATCTGTGTCTGTCTGTCTATCTATCTATCTATTTATCTATCTGTCTGTCTGTCTGTCTGTCTATCTATCTATGTATCTATCCCTCTTTACGTCTCTCTCTAACAATCTGTCTCTCTCTCTCTGTCTGTCTATCTGTCTTTCTTTTATCTATATGCTTCTTTGTTTCTCTGTGTCTGTATGTATATATATCTCTAACCCTCTTTTTCTCTCTCTATGTCCATATGTCTATCTCCCTATCTGTCTATGTACATATGTATCTCTCTATCGAATGTATATCCTTCTGTCTATTTATCTGTGTAATATTCTTCTTTCTTTATGTGTATTCAGAGCTATAGGATGGATGCCAGTCCATGTGGAGTCTGTTTGATCATTAACAATGTGGAATTTGACGCTGCCTCAGAGCTAAAGAATCGCATGGGGTCTGATGTTGACAGTGAAAAAATGGAGAGACGATTCAGATCTCTCAACTTTCATGTTATTGTTAAGAAGAACTTAAAATGTAAAGTAAGTGCTTCTGCATTAGCCACTACAACCAGGAGAAAACTAGCTGTGAGGTAATGTTCTTATTTCTATAATATTATATAACAAGCCTCTGTTTTTTTTTCTCACTAGCACATACGTCATGAGCTGTCCGTGCTAGCTAAAATGGATCATTCTGTGTATGACTGCTGTGTGGTGGTCATCTTGTCACATGGCACTGAGGTAAGGATGGTAAAATTGATATTATGCTTTAATTCAGGTACATCCTTATTAAGTGCTCTATTTATGTACATATATGTCATGAGTCTACACAAACTATTCTGTAATATTGAAGTGAAAAATCAATATCGTTTGCAAAATTACCATTTGCAATCTATCTACCTATCTATCTATCTATGTAAAAAAAAAAAAAAAAAAAAACATAAGTATTTGCATAAGTATTCACCCCCACTACTGTGAAACCCCAAATTTTCAACTTACTAATGAAATAAAATTTATTGCTCTATCTTGCCCCCTAGTGGAGTAGTAGATACTAGCTCTTTTTTCTCAAATTTCTCAAAATCTTTTTTCTCTATTTCTTTCAATTCAATTATAGTCCAATAGATATTTTCAATAAAAAAAGTATTTGGTGGGCCAGATAAAATCCAACAGCATTAAAGAGAATTACAGCATTTTCACAAGTTTTTTTTTTTCCCAGACCCAAGTCTTTTTTTTTTTTTCTAGACCCAAGTCCATTTGCATCATGAATTTGGTATATTTGGTCATTTGTGAACTGTTTTTGAATCTGTTCCACTGAATGACTCTCCTTCACTTGAAAACAGTGGTTTAGGGTTTTGTTAAGTGAAATCCCCCATGTGTGAAAGCAATCTGCTTCCAGGAAACTGAAAACTGATTCCTCTTAATAACAATCACCACTGTAATAACACAAATGTCTACAACTATTATTTTCTGTGTAGGCCATCATCACACAGTGAGGCTTCACCCAAAACAATCAGTAATAACTAATTAAATAAAAATACATTAATTACATAAACATTAATAAGAACAATAAAGAGATGTACTTTTTATTTTGAGCAGTTTTGCTCAATTTATACTTCGGTTCAAAAGGAATTTGTGATGTTGACACCCTTGAACAAGCTCAGAATCGATCCTGGTTCAAGTTCAAGTATTTGAGCCAAATGTGCAAACTTTCTTATCGCATTACCTTTCACCTTTTTATTGTTTTTAAGGCATTTCTCTTTCTGTGTTCAGGCCAGTCACAATCGCTTCCCTGGAGCAGTCCATGGTGTGGATGGTCCCTCTGTTCCAGTACAGATCATCACTAACTACCTCAATGGGCAGAACTGTCCCTCTCTGCAGGGCAAGCCCAAACTCTTCTTCATCCAGGCTTGTGGAGGAGGTGAGCACATAAGTCCTGCTTCCAATTGTTGCAGTATTTCCTTTGCCAAGCAGAGCCATGGTTATGAAATGTGCTCTCCTCTCCAAGGAAAGGCAGTATGTTTCAAACCAAAACCACTGATTTCTAGCAAATCAAGAACACCATCATGACATGACTCTCTTCTTCATTTATTTATGTGTATAGCTTGCACAACCAATAAGCATTTGGCTTTATTAAGCTGCACAGTTAATATTAGACATCACTAAGGTTAGACGTTGCTATGGCTACATTCACATTACCAGGTTGAAGTGACACAATTTCACAAACTCAAATGGATGTCAGCTATAGCAGTGACAGTATTCAATGGAAGGATGAAAAATTGTTGATTTACTTGATATTTGTGGAATTGATGTAAACAAAACCAGAAAGAACGTCCTTCCGAAACTGGGTAGTATTCGAAACAATTGTCCAAGAAATCGATATTTGCATGCAGGGCATTTCAGGGGACAGGTGCATTCAAATTAAAGACAGATATGGATCACTTGCAGTTATAGATGTGAATCGTCAAGAGAGAGCTCTGATCTGAGCCAAAAATTGTAATTGTGCAAAAAAAGCTTGTGAATGTAGCCTAAGGTACTTGTTGATAAAATTAAGAGCTGCAAAAAGTGCTAAATTCTTTAAGTACAAAGTATAAGTATAGTGCCATACATGTAGTATATGCAGTCATTTAAAGTGCAGACTTTCACCTTTAATGTTAGCGTATTTACATCCAAAAATAGTTGGACAAACTCACATAATTATACATTAAATTGTCATTTTTAATTCTTGATTTTAAATCCTTTGTAGTCAATTACTGGAACTCATAGACATCACCAGACACTGGGTTTCTTTCCTAGTGAGGCTCTGCCAGGACTTTACTGCAGCTGTTTTCAGTTCCTGCTTGTCCTTTTTTTTTGTCTTCAGTTTTGCCTTCAGCAAGTGAAATGCATGCTGAATTGGATTCAGGTTGGGTAATTGACTTGGCCATTGCAGAACATTCCACTTTTTGCTTTAAAAAGTCTTGGGTTGCTTTCAAAGGGTCCTTTGAATCATTCTCCATCTGCAGTGCGAAATGCCAGCCAATGAGTTTTGAAGCGTTTGGCTGAATCTGAGCAGATAATTTAGCTCTAAACACTTCAGAATTGATTTTGCTTGCTTTTGTCAGCAGTCACATCATCAATAAATACAAGGGAACCAGTTCCATAGGCAGCCATACATGCCCACTCCATATGATGATGTGGTATTATTACTAGTTCCTTCCCTTCTCCATATTATTTTCTTTCCATCTGGTACAAGCTGACCTTTGTCTCATCTGTCCATAGGATGTTGTTCCAGAACTGTACACACTTTTGAGATGTTTTTGGCAAACTCTAGTCTGGTCTTCCTGTTTTTTGAGACTTACCAGTGGTTTACATCCTGTGGTAAACTCTCTGTGTTTACTCTGGTGAAGTCTTCTTTTGATTGTTAACTTTGATACAGATGGCTGTTCCTGATCTGGTCAACTGTTGTGAAGGGGTCACACAGTGGTCATCCACCACAGTTTTCTGTGGTCTTTCGGGCCTTTTGGTGTTCCAGAGCTCACCGGGGCATTCTTTCTTTTTAAGAATGTACCAGTTAGTTGAGTTGGCCACACTTAATGTTTTTGCTACTTCTTTGATGGGTTTGTTTTGATTTTTCAGCCTAATGATGGCTTGCTTCACTGGCAGTAACAGCGTTTTGGACATCACATTGCGAGTTAACTCAACGCAAATACCACACTTGAAATCAACTCTAGACCTTTTATCTGATTGTAGGTGAAAAAATGATGGAATAACACACACTTGGCCATGGAACAGCTGAGCAGCAAACCTTCAACTTACTTTTGGTCCCTTAAAAAGGGGGGACCACATATAAAAAGTGCTGTAATTCCTACACCACTTACCTGATTTAGATGTACAGTAAATACCCTCAAATTAAAGCTGAAAGTCTACCCTTGGAGGTCCTATTCATTATTTAATTCCAACTCTAATGTACTCTGGTAGACAGCTAAAATAATAATAACTTTGTCAATGTCCAAATATTTATGTACCTGACTGTATATATTGTTCCTACTTTTGATTGAAGAGTCTACAGGATTCTCTGGTTCACACTGATCCATTGATCAGCTTCAGGTTTCTTTGTGTTTTCACTTGTGTGTGTGGGGTGTGTGGGCAGGTGAGAAAGACACAGGCTTTGAGGTATCACCGGATGAGGTACAGCACACGGCAGTAAAGCTTGATGAGCAGGCGGACGCCATCCCCACATCCTCCAGCAGTGACTCACTTAGCTTTTCTGATGAGCCAGACGCTAGGGCCACCCTCCCCACGCCCAGCGACATCCTAGTGTCCTACTCAACCTTTCCAGGTGTGTTTGCGTCTTTTTATTTCTTATGAGGCAAGAAAATATTTACAGGAAGCACAACAAGATGCCAAATGTTATTTTGTTTTTTATGAAATTGCATGATTTCCTGGATTAGTTTCTAATCTGTTATGATCTGTTCGGGTCAAATCAGAAGTGGTTAGATTCTCATTATGAAACTACACATTTACATCATTATGAAACTGCACATTTACTCTATTTCTCTAATGGAAAAATCACGTGTACATTACTGCTAATGTTCAGTGTTGTGTTGAAATTTGTGATGACTCAAACAGGTCATTTTACTTCCTTGTCATATGACTTCCAGCTTTTACCTGAATACACACCTTTTGTCAGGAGGAACCTGAAGCATGTGAAGGGATTTTGTGTATGTTTTATGGTGTCCCATGCATCCCCTGAGAAATTCAGTGCAATAATTAATAGTTAATATTCCTGAACAGACACTGAATGAATTCTGTCCTCAGGATATGTCTCATGGAGGGACACAAACACAGGCTCGTGGTATGTGGAGACTCTGGATCAGATACTGGAGAACAATGCTGCCACTGATGACCTTGCCACCATGTTAATAATGGTATATTTCTTTCTTTTAACAGATGATAACATTTATAATGTCAACCAGACCAAAATCTGGAAATTCCGCCAAATGTTTTTGTAATATTTAGATTTAGATTAATATTTAGTTTTACATAGGGCTTGCCCGAACAGCATTTTCCAAGCTTCAGATATCTGCTGGTGTGTCTGAACAAGTACCAGAATACTTGTTTTACAAAATCCCCCAATTAAAACCAATAATATCTATGTTTGATAATTAACCACCATTTTAAGTATGTTTGTTACTGCAGTTCAAACGGTATCCAGTAGGCTGCAATGACGTATTAATAATGTACGTTAATATAACTATATATTTTATATATAGTATACTTGTGATGGTGCAAATGGGCTAGGGATGGATGATATGACTGGTTTTATTTTTCAATACAACAGCAAATAATACCAGGACTATTGTCTTAATACTCATACTGACTCACCTTGTTTATAAAAATAAAAATAAAAAAAAAAATGAAGAAAAAAAAAACTGGGGGGGTTTAAAGTTGTCCAGTGCGAATTTGTAACCATGGATATCAAGAATTATATGTAAGGTGGCGATTTCAGACAGGGCTTTACTGTCTACAGTACATGGTGCATGTGGTGAAGAAAAAAAAAAAAAAGCCTGAAAATTTGCGGTACACAAGAAAGTCACAAGAACTATGGAAACTTGACAAAACCTTTTTTTACTGACAAAACAAAATGCCTGTTTAATGGAAACAAGCTGCTGGCATTTTTTAAAAACACATTCTCATTCTATCACTTGCATTATGTGCAAGTCTGTGAATACATAGCTAAATAACATGAGAAAATATGTAAAATATTGTATATTATTATATGTAAAAAAAAAAAAAAAGGTAATTATGATTCAGGCATACATATTAACAGACTCCTGTTTGAAGTTGTTTTTGAATAGTAGTTGTGGTTATAAAGTAGCACATGATTTGGGTCACAGGACAGTCTTCCCGGAAGTTGTCTGCATTTGGGTGAATCCCAGATGGCTTGCTATTTGAACATACAGTATAGTGCACTACTAGAGGTGGAGAAACCATTATTTCATTGTCTGCATGGTGCAGTTACTGTATATAGGAAGTAAGAAGGTAAAGACAAAGCTTCCGAATATTAAACAGATAAACGAATAACAGCGTAACAATTGAATACTTGAGTATTCAAATTCAAGCAATCAGGCAATCCTAGTTCTATATGATGCCTTCTCGCGCTTTCTCTCACATTCTCTCGCTGTCTCTTCTCTTTGTGCAGGTGAACAATGAGGTCTCTCAAATATCTGCAAAAGGCCTATACAAACAGATGCCTGGATCTTTCAACTTTCTCCGGAAGCTGTTCTACTTTCAGGTCCCGAAGACATGAGTGCAAATTGAAATATGTATAAATCTTGAGCATCAAGATTGAGACTGGCTAATATTGATTCCATTTGAGAGAATAGAATCAACATTAAAAAAAAAAAAACTTGATTAATTTTTAACGCCAGTTTGCTAGGCATGTCTGTGTGCACTATATAACTATATAAACATGTTTACCATGCTGTTGGATTCTAATCCTGTGGTGACATTTATTACTTTGTGTTTTAAGATTTAGTACTGCATTTCATAATGAATTTTTTTAAATGATCAAAAAATTTGTCCAAAGATTCAAATAAAAACTTAGATCATGAAAACATATATGAATTGTTCATGTGTTTTTAGCTTTTTGTTCATGGGTTTTGAGGGAGAGTGGTTAATCTTTCACACCAGCTCAAAAAGCTGACATGGCTAATCTTTGGCCAAAAAAAAAAAAAAAAAAAGTAAGAGTGCAAGTTTCAAATAACTGTAAATACGCTTTGTTGAAGTGTTTGCAAAATGTAGGCCTGGTTACATTAGATCATCACGTGCCATTACAATTACGTTACTTTACTTTACATTACATTACATTACATTATCCTCAGGAAGGCTGATGGTTGTGTCTGATAAACAATCTGACTGTTTTTGTCTGATTAACTAAAATGCATAGTTGCATTTGTCATAAGTATGTTTCATATTTACATTTTATTTAAGTGTAGTTTGTTTTGAATTTATATATTTATTTAGTTTTTATTTATACAGTGTATTATTTATACAGTTTTTATTAATATTTAATTTTGTTTGTTTGGACCTGTCAGATGCTTTAAACAGTGTTTTTTGGGTTTTTTTGGGTTTGTTTTTTTTTGTTTGTTTTTTGCTCATGCTTCGATATTTCTTGTTCTTTTCACACTCTTTCACAGCAGTTTTACACTGCTGTCAGTGTCAAAGAGACATGACAGACATGACAAAGAGACATTCAAAATTAGATTTTGAATACACTAGAATGGACATTTTTTGGGGCTGGAAAATTTCGGGCAGGATGTTTAAGACTGATGTCCTTTATCAACTTATGAAGCAAAGTGCTCTTTTTTTTTAATTATATCATTGTATCAGAAGCACTTTTCCTCCCCAGTTGATGACTGACTTTGGCAAATGTTGTTCCAAAATTGTTCAGCCCGTGTATTTTTGTACACCAGTAAATATTTAGAAAGGAAGAAGTGCAAATATTTTAGACCCATGTAAGGGTCATGGCTTCAAATGCCCCCATCATCAAAAGGAGTACAATCATTTTTAACTTCTACATTTTCACAATTTCCTCTTTCAATCCTTTCATACTTCCACATCTACAAGGCACTGTTACATTCTGCTCTGTACCGATCAATAATTCATTTGCCTGGTTGCTTATTTATATCTGTCCTTATCATATAAGGCCTGCAATTGTCCACTAAGGGTGAAACAATCCAGCCTCTAACTCGATTTTTAGCCTCCTCTGTTGTCTATGGAGAAGCTCATTCTGCCATGTTGAAGACAATGTGCCATGGCATGATCATTTGCTTTCTTTTTCACCTAACCACACTGAAGACAAACCAATCTGTCTTTTACTGCTTTTGACAACAAGCATAATCTTATGTTATTCCTCAGTTTAATTTTATGTCTGTGACATTTCAGTCATGTCTCCAAAGAGCTGCCAATGACAGACTGCTAACTACTTTCTCACTTCGATTTCCTTTTTCTGCACCTCACCTACAGAAGAAATGGTGCAACCTCTATGCTATTCATTGCATATGTTTGTTTATGCACAATGAAAAATACATATGCCCATAACAAGACTCCATCAAATATTGAATTTCTAATGTAATCAAAGTGTGGAGGTAGCATAGTGCATGTTCTTGCATTGACCGTACCCCTGGTCATAGGCTACAGAATCTCAGATCATTAGCTTAAAAGTTCCTAAAAATCATTTACCACAATATATATACCTGTGATTTATTGTACATATTTGACAGAAGCATTTATACAGTTCATTTAGAAAGTATTCCGGTCCTTTCACTTTTTCCTCATTCTGTTACGTTACAGCCTTACTCATCTGTTACTCTTATTCTCTTCTGGTTTTTTTTTTTCTTAATCTGCAAAAAAAAAATACTCGATAATGAAAAAGCATTAACAGGTTTTCAATGCATCTTTATCAAATGGAGTACCATCATTTTCTCAATCCCTGTAGCTTAAAAGCATCCCCACAATGTGAGGCTACCACCACCATGCTTCACTGTAGGGATGGAATTTGACAGGTGATGAGCAGTCTTGACTGTCATTTTTTTTAGAGCATAGGATATCATTTCTCAAGCTTTTAAGGTACCCTTTGGCAAACACCAAGCAAGCCATCATGTGCTTTTTACTCTACCATGAAGGCACGATTGGTGGAGTGCTACTGATATCATGTTTTACTCTGTCAGTGTGTCTTTCCAAATCCTGTCCGATCACCTGAAGTTACCACAGGAAACTTTAACCAGGTTGTAGAAACATCTCAAAAATGATCAATAGATTCACCTAAACTCAATTTCAATCTTAACAGCAAAGGACCTGAATACTTATGAATACTTATGTAAATGTAACATTTCAGATTTTTAAAAATCTTCTTTAATTTACAAAACTTTTATGGAGCATTTTGTTGATCACTATAGCATGTTGGCTGTTATGCCCAATTTGTCAGCCCCCTCTATCCTATCCATGAATGGAAATGAACCAACATATGACCACCACTCACCAAATGATCCTTTGTTAGAACATTGTTGTTAAAATGGCAGTGTTGTTGTGCACTATGTCCACTTACTTGCCACTTTATTAGACACCTTGTGGGTGAACTTTGTACACATCCAGTTAAAGACTATAGTTTATTTTTTCTGTGCACAGTTTGTGGTGATCAGCCTCTAACCTTTCATCAATAGTTGGTGGTGCCACTGATTTTTTTTTTTAAATCTCTTTCCACTGACGGAGTGTAGTGGGGGGATGACAAAGTGGTGCTTCAATTCAACTAGATAGTAGGTTTTCAGTTAAAGGGTAATTCTAAGGTAATTAGTTGATGGGGTGAACGATAAGCATAGTACACAAAGTTTCCAGAGAAAAAGGATGTTGTGGACAAGCAACGTGCTACTATACGTATGAGTTGTATATGGAGAATTTATCCCCAGTCAACTTACAAAATGCTCCATTATAAAATATATTAGTTATATCAGCTTCTCTTCTGATCTCTCTCATCTACAAGGTGCACACTGGATGTCTCAGCATTCTGTATAAACTCTAGAAACTGTTGTATGTTAAAATTCCAGGATATCAGCAGTTTCCTGGAGCCTATCTGACACCCACAACCATTCTGATGTTTGATGTGAAGTGCTTGACCTGTATCTGCATGCTGTAACGTGACTGGCTGATTGAACAATTGCCAATGAAGTGGGTGGTGAGTGTATATAATTCATTCGTCTTCAGAAACTGTTTTATCCTGGTCTGGGTACGAGGTGGCAGAATTCACCCCGGATGGGATGCCAGTCCACACACATTCACACCTAGAGACCATTCATAATAACCAATTGACCTACTGGCATGTTTTTTGGGGGGTTGGAGGAAACCCATGCAGACACAAGAAGACCATGTGCAACTCCACACAGACAGTGTATAAAATCATTCTCAGCATACATATATGAGAATATACAATATAAGCATAGATAAGTACATAACAAAAAATAGAATTCATTATAACTTTCATTAGCAGCAGTGAGCAAGTCCTCAGTAGTAGCTGCTGTTGTGTAACCTTGCTGAACTGTTTAAAAAAAATCCATCCTCACTTAGGCATCCACTACTTCCCTACAGCATTGTCAATGACAAGTCATAGCATGCTTCAGTAAAGGCAAGAAGGATTAAACCTGACTACAATGGAGGAGTAGGGGGTGCTAAAGTTTCCAAAGTGTACAGACTTAGTTTTGAAGAACACTTATGAGACCAAGAGAGTGTGTCAAAATGAGTGGGCAGCAACAAGAGCAGAGGAGGAACTCAAAAACTGTTCTTGCTCTTCTCAGTCTGTGAGTGAGTTTACATTCGGGCACCAGCCCTGCTGACGGCGCATGTGTGAGACCAAGAGATCTCCAGTGTGTTTGGTCTACAACAAGGCTACATATTAATGCGAAGGAGACAGCACATCTTGTTACGTGTTTGAAGGTTTCAGTGGAGGCCAATGTGAGAGGTGGCGAGAATAACCATTGGGTAAGTCTTTTACAAAATATCTGTGCTACAACGGAACAGTGTGTGGGTTTTCTGTAATTGTACTGTATCGGGATGGGTTACAGATAGGCTTGTTTGGTAGCTTGTGTCACACACAGTTCTCTAAATGATAGGAATAGAAGCATGAGTGGATCATGAATCAGCATGTTTTTTTTTTATTATTATTAACCCAAAAATGACATTTGATCAGGCCAAATTTTAACAAACACCGACCCTTTGGGGCAAAAAATTAATGTTGAAATGGAATAAGCTCCTGGAGAAGTAGATATTCAGCCCACTTTATAATCAACAGCCATCAGTGATATAATATGAATGAGTTATATTTTAGTTTGCTCTTTTCATTTATGGGAAAAGAGGAAGTTTTCTTCTTTGATAGCTCACAGAAAGAAAGAGAGAGAGAGAGAGAGAGAGAGAGAGAGAGAGGAGGGGTGACTCATGGTGAGAGTAAGTTGCTGGGGTATGATTTGCTCATGTTTCTGTTGCTCCTAACACAGGAAGCGCACTTTCTTCCCTTTTTCTGATGCCTGGTGCATCAGCCACCACGTGAAGCGCAAGTGAAATGTTTTGCAGTTTAACCCCGGCATGCACAGTCACAGTGGTTCACTCTAGAGTGAAACTGGTACTGCATGCACACACTTTCTATCTCTACTTGAGATACTTGGTCTCTTTTCTGCCATTTTTAGACACACTATTTGTGATAGGGTTTTTCATTTTCACTCATACAGTATATAAATAGTATGACTAATGCTTTTTTGAACTTCATTGAACAAATTTATTTAGGCAGTTGGATTACACTATATGACATTATATTCTCCATTAGAAGAAATAATTCGAATAAAAAAAAAGAGCACTGTTTAATTTCGTTGATCTTTACAGTTTCACATAGTACTGTTTAATATGTTCGATTGTATTATATAAACCGATGTATAAACTTCGGTTTAAGCATTATTATCAGCAGCTCCAGTGCTACATTTATATAGAATATGATGTACAAGACATTTTTTCAAAATGTCTGTACTCAGTGCACATACTTACGTACTACCAGGAACAAATGTTGTTTCTCTGGTTATCTGTGTTGAACATGATCATCACCTCTATGTTGCAAATACACCCCCACACATGCACAAGCTCATTGCTACTTCTGCACATGCTATATTTAGTTCCTCTGAACTGTGACTTTTTTTTTTTGTCTGTTTTTTTTGTTACAGTACAGTGTATCTGGGGGCATGAATTGCATACGGGGGCTGCTTTGAATGAAAGAAACAGGGTCATGAGTTGGCTGCTATTTGTTGTGTGATCATTTATACCTATGACAAGGCAGTGTGGATCATGTTCATTGCACGCACATGTCTGAGTGTCTACTGAATGGTTCGGCTGGCATTGGATAGTGTCCAGTATGTCCAACCACAAGGCCATAACAATGGTCACCTATGAACAGACAAACTGCATGCATATTGACATGTGGCTATTTTCTGACGTTATTTTGCTATTTTGTGTTCAAAGCAGAGTTCCATCCAGTCGGAGCTACAATGTCGTCCTACAATGTCAAACTGAGAAGAGCTGGAATCGCTGACTATGACACACAGATTAAAGGTAGGACAGAATATCTTTAAAAAATAGCTTATTCTATTTCTAAGCAGCTGAGAACAAATCCAGGCCTTTATAGTAAAGGATGTTTAGTGAATGCAGTCAATGTGTAGTGCAGAGGCAGAGATATTTCACCTGATAATTCTACAGAAATGGATGTTTGAACCATATAGTTAACTCCAGAATTATTGGCACCTTAGGGAAATGATTGTGGAAAATAAATATTGCACAAAATGATTCAAATTCTCTACTCAAAAAATTCAGAAGCTTCATATAGTTCAACAAACAGAAGTCATTCAAATAAGAACATGTTTTTTTCATATAACAGTGGGTTTTTTCTCAGAGCATAAATTGCGTAACGGAATCTCGATCGAAAGCTGTGAAAAGTTGTGAAACTATATGCCAGCATTCAGAATTGTGTTCAACACTGTAGGCAATGAAAATCTGACTGTAACTTGACAAATTAAAGACAAGCAAAAAAAAAAAAGAACTTACTTACTAATGTGTAAAGTTTATTCAAATTATACACTCATTGCATTAGTGGTTGCGTTGCATCATTTTTTTTTCTCACATGATCCCTCCATCTTGCACAGTCTGATGGTGTTTGACAGTGGCTTGTAAAATTCTCACTTAATTCTCCAAAATTAAGTGAGCTTACAGAGATAATTAGATATGATGCAAGTTTCTCTTTAAAACAAACATTGGTACTCCAAAGAATATTTTTTAAAAATGGTTTATAATTAATATGTACATTAATTATGTTCCTGCTCATAGAAGCGTTCTTCATTTTTTACTCTTTCAGACTACTACTTTTTTTAGAATGATAAAGAAGGCATTAACATTATAAAATAACACAAATGTCTCTAAAATCTAACACAAGTGTCTCTAATGTTGTTAGACATTATAGCAAAAGGTTCAGAATTTTTCTCACCAAGGGAGGCTTTGCCAAGTATTAGTTATAAGGGTGCCAATAATTTCGTTTTGGTTTTTTTTCTCAGAAAAAAATGCACTATTTAAGTGAAAAAATAGTAGAAATAGTTTGTTTAAAAAAAATTTTGTTAAAATAAACCTATGTAGTAAGTAAACCTATGTGTGCTCACTACATATGCTATTTAATTTAGACATTCAGCTTTGCTCACTTTAATGAAGGGTATCAGTAACTCAGGGGTCATCTCTCTCTCTCTCTTTCTCTCTCTCTCTCTCTCTCTCTCTGCTTATCTGGGTGACTGGTTGAAGTTGAGTTAAATAAGAATTGCCATTTTCACATTACTGTTTTGGTGTATAACCAAAGATTCGTACAGGCAAAGTCACTTTGGGGGGGGAAGCATAGAATAAAAGCATAGCTAAAAGCTATTAGTATTTTTTAAAACTAAGCTAATATGTAAGTATTCACTGGTTTATACCAGGTTAAGCAATTTTGGAGCCAGAAAGTGGAACTTGCTCTCAAAAAGCCGTGTCTGACAGAGAGGAAAAGCGCTGATGGGTCCGGTCTATAGGTCTGGGAATGCCTACTTCAGCAGTTTCAATAATCTGTCGTCCAAACATAAACTGCACATAACTTTTTTGCAGATATAGTCTGAACTTCATGTAGATTAGCAGTGTCCAGCCTTATCCACTATTATACCTAACTATTAGGTGTGTCTCCTGCTTGATTGGAATAAACATCTACAGCCACACTGGCTCTTTGTAGACAGTATTGTACACCATTGTGACAGATACAATTACTATAAATCAGTAAGTAAGAAATAACTACATTACACTTGATTAACCTTCTGCATCACCTTCCCTGAAGCTTAGCAGAAGATATGCTAAAATAAATCATTTAGCAGAGAGGAACCAAGTATGTTGTTGACTAATGAAATGAACTATGCTAAAAAGAGTGTGAAGAGTTGCGGTAGAAAGAGTGCACAAGGAGAAGTACTGTTGCTACAGATAGCAAACACAGAGCAAAATAATTGAGAAACCACTTCTAAAAGAGTTAATACAAGTACACTTGGGTTTGTTTTTGCATGCATACTATATATTCCACTGCCACTTCCACTTCTATCGACTTACTGGTGAGTCATAGGTGTACATAGAATGTACACCTAAGCTAAATTGTGACTATTTGAAGAGTATGCGTAACGGATTCTGGATCTAAAGCTGTGAAAGGTTGTGAAATTATATGGCAGCATTCAGCACTGCATTGCATTCTGCATTTTTTTTTCATGTAATCCTTGCACCTTGCACAACCTGTTGGTGTTCAACAGTGACTTTTGCACGAAAATTAAGTGAGCTTACAGAGATAATTACATGCATTACACATTTCTCTTGCTCTTTCTCTTCCCCCACTTCTCTCTCTCTCAGAGGTTCGCAATCAGCTCTCTGAGCAGCTACGTGTGTTTGATAGTCATTTGGAGCAGAAAACCCAGATACTGCAGGATCTGAGTGATTATCTGCGCAGACGTGGGGAGATCGAGGGCGAGTATGCACGCTCTCTGGACAAATTGGCTGACAGGTTTGCCTCAAAGACCAAAAAGTGAGGACCGAGAAAATGGTTTCAGCTTGATATACAGCTCTTTTAGTAGCAGGTTTTATATTTATCTCTTGTAAGAGAAAAGTGCATTTAAGTATATTTTTTTATTATAATGAAAAGTACATAATTTAATACATACAAAATGTATTCAAATGTATTAATAATTTGGAACAACTTATGACAAGTGCTTTTAAATTATAATTCAGCTTTGTTTAAATACGTTGTGATATATCTTAAAAGCCTTTGAGTACTTTCTTTGGAACAAGTTAAGTTACTGTAAGTACTCAAGTATATTTAAGAACGTAATTTGTCGACACAATTGTTATTACAAGTATGATATAAGTATAGTACTGGGTTTACTAATATACATATCACATATACTTTATTGCTAATTATACTGGGACTAAATACACTTAAGTACATTTTAAATTATGCCTTTAGGGTGTTGAAAAAATTCTTTTATTCAATAACTTTTATATATACTAAAACATCATTCAAATTTATTTATGTATTTAAGTATACTTTTGTTTAAGTATGCTTCAGTATGTTATTCAAGTGTAGTTCTTTATACAGCATACTGTAGAATAGTATAATTTCAAGGGTATTATTTTAAAATACACATTTTGAAAGTATATTTTGGTCAAATATTCAAAAAAAAAAGAGGAAATGAAAAATGTACTTTTAATATTCATTTATTAATATCAATTTATACATTTACATAAGACAGACAGGGTTTTGTATGTGTCTCTATATCTATTCTTGTCTCTACGTCTCTCTCTCTCTCTCTCTCTCTCTCTCTCAGGAAGGAGTCCAGCAGTGAGTCTGTGTTGAAGTGCTGGCAAGAGTTGTTGACTCAGACACGTCATGAGAGTAAAGACCACATCACACTGAGTGAGAGCTGTGGCACTACTTTACCCCAGCAGCTGTCTCGCTGTCTAGAGCTCGTTCAACGCCTGGCTAAGAAAGTACGTGCACACACACACACACCCATAAACACACACACACACATATACACTTATTTATAGTGACACACTCAGTAACTGATTATTACTGAGATTGATGAACACACATGGAGTACACAAAATAAATATAATACACTAAATAAAGGTCTCCTCACAGATTATTCCGTAAATTATTCCGTAATTTTTCACAATAGAAACAATAACATATTAATTCAATATTAATATAAAATAAGGGCAGTTCTTTGTAGTGGACTCAGACTTGATAACCAAACACCCTTTAAATAGTGAAGGCTTCATCTTCCTAAAGAGGTTCTAGTCTTATAGGAAAACAGGTTAGTGACAAACTGAAGAATGCTTAAAGGTTCAAGATAAACCTTTTTTTTAAAAAGGGGATTTGAAAATCAAAATCAAAGTTTATTAAGCAAACTTTGATGGTAATGGTAGTACAGCATGGTCTCTGATAGCTTAAGATCACCTTAACACCATACTGCTTTTAATAAACCGAGTTCTGGCTACAGATTTTTTTGTGTCTTTTTCCTTTTTTTTTTTTTTCATCTTTCTTTTATCTCTGTTTACATTCTTTCAGAGTAAGGATATTAGCACCCAATTACAGGATGGACTGCTGAAGGTCACAGCTGAGCTACAGAACGTGAGTGTGCTATTTTTGGATTTTTCATTCGTTGAAATGCCTGTGATAATCTCCACCCATCAATTCAACAACCTTGCTTGGAAACAGGGAACAAGATTTAGGCTTAAATGTCAGGGGGCTGATTATTCTGAGACTAGAGTATGGCAGAAAAATGGCACTACTTCGTGACACTACTTATGTCAGGAAAAATATTATATTAAAATTAAACTATTGTGTTAATCATGTTATATATTTATAATCATGTTATAAAGTATTGTATTAATCATGTTATATATTCATCAAATATTTGTATATGCTTGTGAAAGTTTATTATTAATATGAATGTTTCTGATAATTATGGAGCTGACTGTAGTTAAATTAACTATTGTTCTGTAATAGACGCTGAAGACGTATTCGCTGTATCACGCTGAGTTCTTGTCGGCTGAGGGCAAGCTGAAAGAAGCCACCAAACAGGAAGAGAAACAGAAACTGTATGCAGCCAAAAAAATGGAAAGACTCATCGAAAAAGTATGTTTCATATTCCTTCCAACTAAACCAAAGCTGTTACAAACAACAAGAGTAAACAACTAGAATATCTATAACTAGTATAACTATTCCATGGCTGTATTTAAGTAGTATTTCTGAGTAGTTATACTATCAACTGTTTACTTCTTTATAGAAAATGAGATTTATCTTACTTTTGTCTATATTAAACCAACACTTTGTTACTTTGTTGGATGAAACAGTGAGATTGATCTTTTATGTTCTTCATTATTTATAATTTAGGAAAAAGACTCTAAATCTGATTATACCACAGTGCTGTGGAATTCTCGATTCTGATTGATCAGAAGTTGTTGATTAATTTTCTATAACAGCAGAGAGAAAAGATGCAAGGTTTCTATTAATGCACTTGTTCTGATACGTTATTGTTTCTATAGTAATAGTGTCAGCACTTTGTAACAATCAGAGGTAAAGCTGTAACTTTATGTTTTCTGACACAGGAACGCTTTTAGGATGGAGGACCTTTTTTTTGTGGTTTACATGAGAAGCTTCATTCTTGACTATTCTAGCTTATTAATTTCATGAAAGAGGAAACAAGAAGCTGGTAATGGAACAACTGTTTATAGCTGTTATAATATAAGCAAATTTTTAGATGACATTCTGCAACAATAAATGTAACTATAAATGGATAAAACCTATGTGGCATTCTAAAATAAAAATGGTTAGTGTTGGCAAATTGCTGTGGTATAAGAGGAACACTTTGCGGTATCATTTTATTGGAAAGTAATCAATTTTGATGTCGTAACAGTAATTCTGCTTTGCATCTGGCTGCTTCACACAATCCTTTCACTGACTATTTTCCTATTAGGCACGCTTCATCGTGTTTTATCCCTTACATATGAATATTAATGTGAATATTGGTTGCATTGAGCAGATTTTCATGGCTGAATAAATTCACCCTCAACTAGAGATAGAGAAAGGTAATGCATGTATGAATGCATGCATACTGTATTTGCATATTTGTACAATATGCATGCATTCATGCATACTGTATTTGCAAATGTGTTGCAAATACAGTGCCTCTGGAAAATATTCACCCCCCAGTGATTATTTCTCTTTTTGCCGTATTGCAACATCAATAGAGCATGGGATATTTTTCTGCTCATTTTGTGTCACGTTCTACAGAAATAATTTTAAATAAAGTATTTAGGAGTTCTTGGAATTATTTTAAAAAGTATTCGCTCCCCTTTCTTTTGGCAATTTAAATTAGGACTAGTATTTAATTATCAAGAGCTCAAACTAAATATGTTAAACAGGTGTTCATTTTAAATCCACCTTTCTCCAATTCTATGCTTGCTCAATAAATATCTCTGACTTTTTGCGAGATCTCACAGCTAAAATGGCAGATCAGATCAGTCCTGCTGTCATGAGGACCAAGGAACTGGCTGTGAAGCTTCAAGATGAAGTTGTTAGGAGGGAAAAAGATAGAGAAGGATAATAAAACATCAACAAAACATTGAACCTTCTTATGCACTTCTAACACTTTGAAATCCATTATAACAAAGAAAATATTTCAAATATGCCACAACCCAGACAGTACCAGGATCAGGCCAAACTGAGTGCTCAGACAAGAAGGGCAGTTGTCAGAATTGTGACAGAAGAGTCCAGGGTTACAGAGCTCACTAGCTGAAATAGGAGATCCTGTGCAGACCTCAACAATATCATTAGCTTTTCACAGATCTGGCCTCTATGCGAGGGTAGCCAGAAAGAAGGCACTTCTGTGAAAGGCCATGCTAGAAAATCTTAGAACCTTTGGAAAAGGATTTTGTGGTCTGATGAGACTAAATTTGGGCCAATTGGTTGAAAAGCATAAGCATAATGTTTGGCACAAAGCAAATACAGACCAATACCCAGATAAAACCATTCCCATAAGCAAGCACGGTGATGGTAGCATCATGCTCTAGGGTTTCTTTTCTGCAGAAGGAACTGGAAAGCTTGTTGTTCTGGAAAGCTTGTTGTTCTGGAAAGCTTGTTGCACTGGAAAGCTTGTTGAACATGGATGGAGTCAAATATAAGCAAATTGTTGAGGAGAACCTGTTCCAGTCAGCGACACATCTGCATTTAGGTTAAAAATAAATGTTTCAACAGGACAATAAGCCAACGCACAGGACAAAAACTACAAAGGAATGGCTCGAAAAAAAGTTTTTTTCATTTGTTTTCAAATGGCTGAGTCAAAGCCCAGACTTGAAAGAATCAAAGAATCCAACTGAAAATCTGTGGCATGACCTGAAAATTGCTGTCCACCAACATTCTCCATCTAATTTGGCAGAGTTGTAGAAAATTTGCATCCAAAACAATTCAAATCTGTAACTGCTGCAAAAAGACAATTCACAGTGAGTGGGTGAATACTTATCAATTAAGCATTTAGATTTTTTTATTTTCAAATAATAATAAAGTATTTAGATGACATCTAGGGTCAAAAAAATCCCATTCTGGTATGCTTAAATATATATATATGTGTGTGTGTGTGTGTGTGTGTGTAATTAGAATGAGGATCTTATATTGTATGCATTTGTTGCAAACTTTTTTTTTTTTTTCAAGCAACATCTTTTTTTTTGTACCTGTGTGGTGTGGGTGCACTTTGTAAATGAATCTGGCTTTCTAAATGACAGTATACGGATGTGTGTGGTTGCAATCTGAGTGTTAGCGTGGGAGAGATGTTTGCACTTTTGTGCCATTGCAGATTGATTGTGCCACTTGTCTTGTGTATGCAGAGGCAGTGTAAAGTACAAGAGACTCATCTGAAGTGCACCAAAGCACGCAATGACTATCTGTTCAACCTGGAAGTGGCAAACGCTTCCATGCACAAATATTACCTACAAGATCTCTCTGCCCTGATTGATGTGAGTGTCCTGGTTTGCCATGGCTTAACTGGTACTGCAATTAAGAGTTAAGAAAAGTTTGTCATAATTCATGCAAATGTAAGAAATGGAAAAACATGAACCAGTTTTTTTTAGGATTGAAAAGTTTATTCCTTAATGATTACTGCTGCTGTAATCATAAAGAGTCTTTCCAGGATTCTTAGTCACAATATATTCATGCTGATCAAGAATAGTACTGTTTCTCTTTACTATCTACAACTGTGTACTGTAATGATTTATAATATTTATTATCTGGTGACACCCAGTCACCAGTCAAAAAGAGTTCTGTTTTGAGTCTGGTTCCTCTTAACGTTTCTTCCTCATGTCATGTCAGGAATTATTCCTTGCCATTGTCACCTGACTTGCTCATTAGAGATCTAAATCTACATCCGGATTTCTGTAAATCTACTTTGTAACATCTATTGTTATAGTTCACTGATACTGAATTAGATGCTTTAATATGTAATCTTTAACTTCTCATCTACTGTTCTACATGTTCCCTTAGTTCAGCGATTTAGGTTTCCATCAGTCCCTGTCCCAAGTGCTCCAGTTTTACCTGTCCAGCCGCTCGCAGGCCCACCAGAACCTGGGTTCTGGATTGCAGCAGTTGGGCTACACACTCTCTGGTCTGGATCAGAACCAGGACAGAGACACACTGATACAGGCTCATGAAATGGCTTTCTGCATGCCACTTCGATTTCAGTACCAGCCTCACGAGGGAGACCAGGTACTGGTAATTGTGTGTGTGTGTGTGTGTGTATGTGCATTTATGAGCACACGTTTCTGTGCTGATGTGAGTGTATTTTGAATCCTGTGCGGTGCAGGTGTGTGAGGTGAGCGTTGATTGTGAGGTGAAGAGTGAGCTTGATACTCGATTCCACCAGCTGCAGACCAGACTCCACACGGTTACTGCAGAAAATGAAGAGGTAGTTTCATACACAAACACAAACATAAACATGATACAGACGATTCTTACAATCATTATAGATATCAGTCATATTATTATTATTATTATTATTATTATTAACGTTATTTTCCTAACTAAGTTTTACATACAAACCCTGGTAACCCACATATTTCTTATTATTATTCCCTGACAGTTGAGTAAAATGCTGCAGCTTTCACATTCTGGCCTGCTTGAGTGCATCAGTGAGGATATCTTCAGGTCTGAAAACACCAGCCAATCTACAGAGAACATCTGTGAAACTTCTACCAATAAGTTCAATCAAGCAAGACGTCGATCCAATTTGCAAGAGACAGAAATTTCATACTCTATGGTAAATAATTTTATAAAATATGTGTTGATTCTATAGCACTAGTTCATTGTTGTTGTTGTTTTTACTTTAATATGTGTATTTTTGTTCTGACTCACAGAAATTTAAGGACCATCTCGTTAATGGCTTAATAAGATCAAAACTACAGGCAAAGCATGACCTACTCCAAGTTGCAATACAAAAAGGTAAAATATCTGCTTCAATAACTTTAGAAACCTGCTTAAGTGATCCCTAATTTTCATTCAAAAAATATACATATATTAAACACTTTTTTTTTAATGCCTGTCCATAACCAGCTGGGACTGTGGATGGTCGGCATCACAGGTAAGGAAACAAGATCTTTCTCATGGTTAATGGGATGAAACAATAACAAAACTCTGTAGACTGACAAAGATAGTACTCCAAATAATGGTTATTAATTACTTACACAAAATTCATGGCTTATGTGACCATTTTAATGGTTGAAAACCAAAACAGAAATATTAAACCCTTATTTTGGTGGATCACACTCTTCAGTGAATGTAACGCAGACATTTTTAGGGGGAGTCATTTTTCCTTTTTAATTAAATTTATTTCATTTATTTAATTTAAAAAAATTACACTCAGTGTATAATAGGAACACCTGTACTCCTGCTCATTCATGCAATTAATCCAATCAGCCAGGTCTGAGGAGGTCAGAGGAGAATGGCCAGACTGGTTCAAGCTGACAAAAAGGCTACAGTAACTCAAATAATCACTCTTTACACCTGTGGTGAGCAGAAAAGCATCTCAGAAAGCAAAACATGCCGAACCTTGAGGCGGATGGGCTACAACAGCAGACAAGCACATTGGTTTCCACTCCTGTCAGCCAAGAACAGGAATCTGAGCCTACAGTGGGGACAGGTTCACCAAAACTTGCCAACTGGACGACACTGGAAAATGTTGTGTGTTCTGAGATGCTTTTCTGCTCATCATGGTTATAAGGTGTGGTTATTTGTTTTACTGAACCATACTTGAACAATTCTGGCCATTCACTGGATGTTTTTTGTTTTCCGCACCACTCTGTGTAAACTCTCACGACTGTTGTGCGTGAAAATCCCAGGTGATCAGCAGTTTCTGAAATGCTCAATCCAGCCTGTCTGACATGAACAATCATGCCACGGTCAAAGTCACTGAGATTACTTTTTTCCTCTATTCTGATGAACATTAACTGAAGCTCTTGACCAGTATCTGCATGATTTTATACACTGTGCTGCTGACACATTGAATAACTTGATTGAATAACTTGATTGAATAACTGCATGAATTAGTAGGTATACAGGTGTTCCTACTAAAGTGGCCGGTGAGTGTACATTTTATTATAAAATAGAATAGTCATGTTAGTGTTAGTTCTGTATAAAGATTCACAGTGACGTGGACTTGTTATTGAGTCATTGGGTATTTAGCCAGAATTTTTTGGTATAACAGCAGCCCTTGTAAAATGTCATTGTATTTTCCACTCCTACGCAGTCTCTTGTTAATCGCAGTTACATTTCTCACCTCAGAATGCGTTCCAGGAGGTCTGTCCGTCAGAGGAAGAATCAGCATGCCACTCAGATCAGCCAGAAGGCTTTCTCTCAAGACATGCTCTCTTACATCCAGGTATTCTGTCTCTGGTTGTAAATTGTCTTGCACATGTTTGGACATATACGTAAATGCACCAAATAATACTGAGAACTATGGCTGCATTTGTGTTATTTATGATTTTTCTTTGGAGCACTGTCTCAATTGTAAAGCTCAGGTTCTCTTCTGCAGGAACATGGAGAACCAGTTCCTTTGGTGGTAGACAGCTGCGTCAGATTCATCAACCTTCATGGTATTCAATCTTTTATGAATATTCAGTGCTGTGCAAAAGTCTCAGGCACATATTAAGAAATTCTGTAAAGCAAAGATACCTTGAAAATGAAATGTGTCTGCATATACAAAACTGACTATGAAGAACAGCAAACTGACTATGAAGAACAGCAAACTAATAAACTACACCAAATTATATTTTCCAATCGTGGATAGTTTTTAGGCTATAAATTCTCTAGGCGACTGAGAATACAGACACGTTTTTAAAATACCCGCATTACTGTACCACTTTATCACGTGACTTGCAAGCCCATTTGTATATGCAGAGAAGAGGGGAAGTTTTATGAGTGCAATGTCACCACAGTGAGTATTTCACATAAAGCTAACATTTATGGTAGGAAAATATAAGGTCAGATAAGTAACTGTGATTTTATGGTTGAATGGAGGACAGTGAGGTTTTCTTCAGAATTAGTGTGTGTCAAAGTTGTCACAAGGGTTCTTAAAACATGCTGATAGCTTACCACATCAGATAATACCAAACAGTACTCACATATTGTGCTTCAATATACTTTAATGATAATAGCTCAGAATGCTGATACAGAGGAGAATTGTTCAGAGCTCTTTTTCAGAGTTTTTTTGCACCTTTATGTTTAAGAGTTTAAGACCGGTATCACTTCTCTCTTTTCTTTCTAAAACCCTTGAATGAACCGTCTACAATCAACTGTCTTGCTATCTCTCACAGAACAACCTCCAAGATCCCAATCAGTCTGGCTTCAAACCGACACATTCCACAGAGACTGCCCTTTTGGCCGTCACTGAGAAGCTACATGCTGCTAGATCAGCCAAACTGTCTTCAGTCCTCATCTTCCTTGACCTTTCAGCAGTGTTTGACACAGTGAACCACAAGGCTCTGTTGTCCACCCTCATGAGCCTAGGAATTCGTGGTGCAGCATGGCAATGGTTTGCTTCCTACCTGGAAGATCGGTCATATCAGGTGACATGGAGGGGATCCACATCTGCTCCCCGCAGACTCTCCACTGGTGTCCCACAAGGCTCAGTACTTGGTCCTCTCCTGTTCTCCCTCTATACTCGATCTCTTGGTGCGGTCATATCCTCACATGGGTTTTCATACCACTGCTGTGCAGATGACACTCAACTCATCCTCTCCTTCCCTCCCTCAGACACTCATGTTTCTGCTCGGATATCAGCATGTCTGGCAGACATCTCATCGTGGATGACAGCTCATCAGCTGAAACTTAATCCCAGCAAAACTGAACTGCTGTTCATCCCAGGTGATTCATCCCCATCTCAGGATCTTGCAATCTCCCTAGACAATTCTCTGATCTCGCCTTCGGTTACTGCACGCAACCTTGGGGTAACCATGGACAATCAACTGTCCTTCTCCTCTCACATTGCTAATCTGACATGCTCATGTCGATTTCTCCTTTATAACATCAGAAGAATTCGTCCATTTCTTTCCACACAGGCCACACAGATGCTTGTTCGGTCCCTTGTCATTTCAAGACTGGAATACTGCAACTCACTCCTGGCAGGTCTGCCTCTAAGCGCCATTCGTCCTCTGCAACTGATCCAAAATGCAGCTGCACGATTGATTTTCAACCTTCCTAAATTTTCCCACACCACCCCATTGCTACGCTCTCTCCACTGGCTTCCTGTAGCTGCCCGCATCAGATTTAAAACACTGATGCTTGCCTACAAAGCCAAAAACGGACCAGCACCCACTTATCTCAAAGCACTTATCACACCTCGCGTGGCACCACGCTCCCTCCGATCCTCTAGCACTGCTCGACTTGTCCCTCAATCTCTCAGGGTACAAGGAAGGCATGCATCGAGACTCTTCTCTGTTCTGGCACCAAGGTGGTGGAATGAACTTCCCCTAGATGTCCGAACAGCTGAGTCACTGGCAGTCTTCAAACAACGTCTAAAGACTTACCTCTTCCTAAAGTACTTAAGGTAGCACTTACCAAAAAAAAAAAAAAGTATTGTCTGACCGCTTGTCTATTACCTCCCCAACAGAGATTTGGACTGATGGTATTCCTAGTTTGTGACCTAGTGAGCCAATATCAGAATGTATTTTTGATAAACTTCAAAGCACTTTTGTAAGTTGCTCTGGATAAGGGTGTCTGCCTAATGCCATAAATGTAAATGTAGTTTAGGTTTGGTTCGTGCCAAGAAACCTTTGAGATTTCTCCACATGTCTCTACTGAATGCTGCTATTTCTATTTTGTTCCTCTGGCAAGACCTATGACAATATGAAGGGATGTTACAAGAGCCAGACCACATTTTCTATGCTTGATGCAGTCTGTGCCCAGAACCAAAGACCTTTTTCTTCACTCCATTCTTTGCTCTGTTCCTTTGGAAAGACCTACACATTAAGGGCACAATATCTTGAACACAGTATGATCAGATGTACTCAGTGCCTACAAAACTAACAGATTTTGCTTTTCCATGTGATTTTTCACCCTCTCTTTGACAAGGCCTGCACCATGAGGGCATCTTTCGAGTCCCAGGCTCTCAGCTGGAGGTCAATCGGCTCAGAGACGTGTTTGAGAAAGGTACGTGTGTTCACTCTCTCAGAATGCTGTGGGCCATTAATAATGCAGGTTGGGGTAACTTTCTGTGTCTTGGTATGTAGGAGATGACCCCCTGGTCGAAGAAGCTTGTGACTTGGACTCTGTGGCTGGTGTGCTGAAGCTTTATTTCAGAGGAATGGAAAATCCTCTCTTCCCTAAAGACAGCTACGAACAACTGATGGAGTGTGGACGTAAGAGAATGTTTGTCTGTCTTACAAATGAGAGCACTGAGAGCATTTAAAAACCAAGTCTAAAAACCTGTATTCAAAATATATTCTGAATTATGAAAGAATACGTACTGAATTCTTGAACAAAAAATGAAAAAAGTAAATGTATGAAAACTGATTTTTTTTAAATAATTATAAAGATTATAAAAATCTATAATTATTATTAGATAATGAATTAATTAAATAATTATTAAAGGATGCTATCTTATTTGAAACAACTATCATATTTGACAAACTTCTATAACTAATGAAACCACAGTACACGTAGCTGACTCAGATTTTTGGATCCTACTGTAGAGTTGAGTTGAGTTTAATATAACTGTCACCTTTCACTTTCATTTCTAGGAATAGAAGATGAATCAGAGAAAGTAGCACAGTTAAAGTCAATTATTCTTTCCTACCCTTCTCCACTAGTTGTGGTGATGAGATACCTGTTTGCATTTCTCCACCAGTGAGTAATTAACCAGTCGTGGTCTAATGTTCTTCAAATACAGAAATAGGTCATCCAGAATTCTGAGTCCCCCCCCCCTTCTCTCGCTCTCTCTCTCTTTCTGTGTGTGTGTGTGTGTGTGTGTGTAGTGTCTCCCAATACAGCGATGAAAACATGATGCAACCCTACAACCTGGCTGTGTGTTTCGGACCCAGTCTGATCAGAGGGCCTGAGGACGCAGATGCTGTTACTCTCCAGCACATCAATGCTCTTGTCAAAACAATCATTATCCAGCATGAGTGCATCTTCCCCAGCCAGAATGAATTAGAAGGACCTGTCTATGAGACATGCATGACACTAGAGCCAGATGATATGTGAGAACCCAAGTAGACACACACATAAACATAACTATATGTAAAAACACTTAAATAAAAACGTATGGGCATAAACTGTGTGTGTGTGTGTGTGTGTCTGTTTACAGTGAGGCTACTACAGAGGAGTCAGAAGTGGAACCAGACATGTCTCCTAACAAAGAAGTCAAAGATGGTAAGCTTTTGTTTTCTGTTGTGAAATTCCTGAACAGTTTTCTGAAATAAAATTTCTCAAGCAATGCTTACATCATTTTTCACTAATATAATTGTAAAATATTATTCTAGTAGTGTCGGTAATGCATAATCAAATCAAATAAGCATCTAATAAAGTCGAATAATTTGCATGTAATAATTTGCATTATTTGCTAATTTTTCACAAGGGCGTTTTCTTTTATGCTTCATTTTGCACTTGACTTGTTCATTGTAATAAACCAAAGTGGTCCCACTTCCTATTTTGTTTTATGGGTAAAGAACTTGCAGGTTATTGTACATATATAGCTCCAGTTTTCAGTAATCTAACAGAATTTATCATGCCTCAATGGCTCAAATGGCATTTTAAACGACACTATCCATAATTCAGTTTTACACAGCTATGTAACACTATGCTAAAAGTGTGGTGGGAGCACCAACTGGTCTGAGATGTTGTCTATGCTAAAATGTCTAGAAAATCCCCTCTTGAGTCTACTTATATGCTTAACACCAAAAGCACCGAGGTCATTTGCAGTTAATTCACTTTCAGTTCCACTTCAACAGTACTGTGGTTAGTTAAAACGAACCATGTTACTACTGAGCAGAACATAAAAATAGAGAAGAAGCAGGCCTAATGAAGAAACCAATGAAGTCACTAGAAGTCTCAGCACCCAGATCTGTCATGTGACCCATGCCATACTTAAGTACATGGTGAATATGGTTACACTTCTTGCTTAGGCACCATTTGAACCCAGCTTAGACATATGAGTGGCGCTACAAATATTGAAGATATTGAAGAAGTTAATTGATCAAATGAAATCGTCACATAATTATTCTGCTAGAATTGCTTTTTTACTATACAGTACAGCACAGCAGTAGTAATGTAGTAACTTTTTTTTCTCTTTATATATATATATTTATTTATATATATTATATATTAATATTAATTAAGTGGATATACAGTGGATATAAAGTCTACACACCCACATGTCAGAACCTTTTCCACCCTCAATGTGAAATTACAATGTATAAAACAAAACTTACAATAATCTGGTTGCATAAGTGTGCACACTCCTAAACTAGTACATTGTTGAAGCACCTTTTGATTTTATTACACCAGTCAGTCTTTTTGGCTAAGAGTCTATCAGCGTGGCACATCTTGACTTGTTAATATTTTCTAACTCTTTCTTGCAAAAACATTCTAGATCCAACAAATCTCCTGTGCACAGCCCGCTTCAGTTCACCCCATAGATTTTTAATTGGATTCAGGTCTGGGTTCTGGCTAGGCCATTCAAAAACATTGATCTTCTTTTGGTTAAGCCATTCCTTTGTTGATTTGGATGTATGCTTTGGGTTATTGTCATGCTAAAAGGGGGACACCTGAAGGTTTTGCATTAAAATCGACTGGTATTTGTAGCTATTCATGATTCCCTCCACCTTGATAAAAGCCCCAGTTCTGGCTGAAGAAAAGCAGCCCTAAATCATGATACTGCCACCACCATGCTTCACCGTGAGTATGGTGTTCTTCTGATGATGTGCTTTTTTTGCACCAAACATACCTTTTGGAATTATGGAATTATTGTACCTTTTGGAATTGGTCTCAGACCATAACACATTTTGCCATATAGTTTGGGGTGATATAGTTGAGCAGTTTTTAATAGTCAACTCAGACTTGTAGACTTGATTGTATGTCAAAACCATTTTTAACCTGAATGTGCAGAGCTGGAAGGAGTGGCCTTGTTCGACTACACAGCCCGTTCCTCAGCTGAACTATCCTTCAAACAGGGCGGGCGTCTCCGCCTTTACAGCAGAGCCTCTTCTGATTGGTGGAGAGGAGAAATAGATGGTTCTACGGGGCTTATCCCAAATAAATATATCCGTGTGCCAAGGTGAGTCATCCACACAGTAGTCTATGCTCAGATTATCCTTTACTGGTAACAGTCTAGTAGTCAAGGTGACAGGATTTGTGTTATAGTATTATAGTCTTAAAGACATGCTGCCACTAATTAGCTGATAGAGATATATGGATATTTATCAGATTTTGCAAGAGTGGCAAAACATTTTCAATATTACAAAATTCCAGTCACCTTGACATTGCAAAGTTGGTAAACAAATACACAGGAAAAAAGAGAAATATATATATATATAGAGAGAGAGAGAGAGAGAGAGAGAGAGAGAGAGAGAGAGAAGAACAATGTAATGCAGAGGAAAATTCTGAGTAGCAAAAATTAAAGTTGGTAAAAATGTATGTATCTGAAACATAATGTATCATCACACTAACCTGTCCCCTTGTATCCTTGTTTCAAATTTTTTTATCCCGCAGTATGGAGGGAGGGCAGGAGCACAAAGAAAGTTGCAACAGTGGAAGCCAGGCAGAGGAGCAGCCAGCTGGGCCAACACAAGCACGGTACTCCTCAGATGTGTAAAAAATCACTGAAGAGCCCCTTTCTATAATCTAACTTATCTGATCAGTGTGGTTTCTATATAATTATAAAATCATAATTATAATGGTGATTAATGGTAGCCTTCTTCAGCTGTAACTGTATATTGTAATGATTTATAATCACACTAACCAGTATCACCCAGAGGAGGAGAGGTTCCCTTTTGAGTCTGGTTTCCTCTCAAGAGTTCTTCCTCATGTCATCTTCCTCTTCCTCATGTCATCTCAGGGAGTTTTTCCTTTCCGCTGTCATCTCTGGCTTGCGCATTAGGGATCAAAATCTACAACTATGTGTTATCGCTGTTTACACCATTTTCATTCAAAAATTTTTTTTGTACACACACTATCTCCATGATTTAACAACGGTTTGAAAATCAAGAATGAAAGAAGGTTAGAAATGTGTCTTTGTTTGATGCCTCTGCGTGATGTTCATTTCCCAGGATCAGAGTGTTCAGTGACAAGACGGGGCTCAGTTCCAGCCAAGCTCTTGCAGGGAAGATTTCCTTACAGTTACCCACAACGCAACTGTCAAGCACTTCTCCAAGGGCTTTGCGAAAACCAGAGTATGCAAAAAAACACATTTTTCAATGTTTTATCCTCTGAGATTAAATTAAATGTTGTCTCATCTATTAGTGCACTGTAGGCAGTGGTGAAAAGAGTACAAAACAAACTGACTTGAGAACAAATACAGCTACTATACAAATAATTTCAAGAAAGTAAGAGTAAATAAGTCATTTGGTGACTAATTACTATTATATGTCTATATAACACAACTATCCGACAATGTTCTCGGATGCTGAAGTGAACACCACCTTCATTATTACAGTATATAAAGTAAGGTAGTGTTAGCTGGCTAGCTAACTTAGCCAAATGCTCTTGGTTTCAGTAGCTTGCCTGGTTTGTTATGTAGCTAGCTAGCCCGTGTTAATTCATACATGTTTCTAGCTAGATAATCAGCTATCTAGCAAAGATGCCCCTTACTCATTATTCTGAAAGTTACCTATAGGCTGTAGCAGCACTTAGATACACAGTACTGTGCAAAAGTCTTAAGCACATGAAAAGAAATGCTGTAGAGCAAAGATGCCTCCAAAAATAATGAAATTAAATGTTTCTACATGAAAAGAAATACTATAAAGAGCAGTAAACAGTAATAAATGAAACAAAATCAGTATTTGGTGTGACGACCCTTTGCTTTAAAAAAAAAAACAGTAGTCTCAGGTACAATTTGTGCAGTTTTATTAGCAGGAAATGAGCTGTAGGTTTTACTGAGCATCTTGCAGAACCAGCCACAGTTCTTTGACTGTCACACTTGCTTCTTATTTTTGCAACAAAACCCAGCAGCCTTCATTATGTTTTTTGTCTGAAAAGTGGTCTCTTATGTAATATACTACTTTCTTTACTGACATGCAAACATTTTTCTGTAACATTTAATTTTGTGCTGGAAAATAATGCTTGGAAATCTAAAATGTTTTTGTACTGACTCGATAATGTAGAAGTCAAAAAAAATCTGTAACAAAGTTTGTACTTAAAAAATTAGGGTGCCTAAGACTTTTGCACAGTACTGTATTTAACTCAACAGGCAGTTGCTACAGAACATTGACGTGACATCTTAAGTTTAATACAGAGCTTTCTCAGCTAACTAATGTCTTACCTGTAGACGCTTTCACTCACTGGTTGGATGTTGAGCTGTGAAATGCTGATATCTCTACGAGTTTTGGCTTGCAGAATTTGCAGATCATTTTCATTATGTTAAAAATAACTGGGCCCAGGATGCTGTCTTCACTGTCTCACTGTCACTTGTTGCCACTGATTAAGCACTGATTTGGCGCCTGAAGTGTAGATTTTCAGCAGGAAGCTGCTTTATTTTGATTGGGTTTCAGAATTGAATTATTTAAAATGTGCACATACTGTCTGACACTCTTACACTCTATCTTACACTCTTAAAGGATGCGTTATTTTCTTTTACTCTGTAATAGTAATGAAAAATAAAATTAACAACGTACTCAAGTAAAAGTCTGTGATTTAATTATACTTCAAAAAAAGTATGTGACAATGAATCAAGTACTGTAATGAATGAGAGTACATGTAGTTCATTACTTTTCACCCCTGACATTCTGTCCCTTTACCAGCCCCCAGATGAGAAAGACTACAGCGGACAGCGAAAGAGAGGAGGTCAAAATACTGGTGGATAAGGTTAGGAAATGTCTTTCTGAATCTGTAATTTGCTGATTCACAGACCTTTTTCTGCTTGAAAGATTACAGTGAGAATAATGTGCTCTTGCAGGAGGTGTGTCATCAGATGAACTCTGTCTTCAAGGAGCTTCTTGTTCGCCAGCAACAGCATGATCAAGTCTCTACATCTTCTATCCCACCCTCCACCCTCTCCTCTTCCTCTGGGCCCCTACAAACTTTCAACAAGAGAGGAATCACACCACAGAAAGGAAAAGGCAATTTTAAACCGACTGAACAGATGAACTAAGAAATGAGGCGAATTAATTCCAACACACACTTAGACTGAAAAGAAGAGACATGCACAAGCGGTCTGTTACTAAATGCAAAAAAGAGAACTAAAATATGTGTTCCTGTAATGAAATGGTAATCTGTGGTTCTGATTAGTTCCTCGTGATATTTATTTTTTAATTCTCTGATAAATGCAGTGGAGAAGTTTTCCCGGACTACTCTATGATCATATTACACGACTATAGCACTGCTGTAACTTCCCTATTTATGACTGTGTTCATCAAATCTTCAGTGACCTAATTCAGTTCAATCAGCTTAAGTAGTAATTTATTTTCTTTGGATATTTATTCTCCAAATTGTCCATGACAGTCTAAAGATGTTTGATGTTTTGCAATAAAACATTACAAACCTGTGAGCATCTTCTTTCAGTGTGAGGTGTCATAAAATACCCCCAGTTTACTTGTACTTACTGTATTTACTGCTTTTATTAATCCACTAAATATTTCATTCTATAATTTTGTATTAATAGTTCTAAATGAGAAGGTGTAAGCAAAATGCTGGCACTAAACATCACTTTCTAACATAAAATACTTCTAGCACCATCATCAAGCAATTTTATATATATATTGATAATTTATATATATATATATATATATATATATATATATATATATATATACATGTGCAAAATAAAGTGGTTTAGGATATTGGTGTGATTAATGTTAACAAACCCTATTCTTTCAGAAAAATAAAAAAGCCTCACTAATATGCATTTAGCTGTTTGTAATATATATTTGCTGAGTATAGCATATTTGACCAAACATGAAGACATGTAGTTCACAGAGGTCAATTTGTATTGTTTTCACTTGATAAAAAAGGTGCACAATGATTTTTTTCCTTGGTGGAGGCTTTCATTCTGCATCATTTATACACAATTTTTGGAATTTGGGATTTTTTTTAATGGTCATACACCCCTCTACACCTGAGTTTCTTGGTTTCACTTAGACATACCACAGGATTCTTTGCCAAACTGCAATCTTATAATCCTCACTTTGTCATTAAATGTGTCACTGCATATTCAGCCTGGAGGAAACTGTTGTGATCATGTGTTTTTTCTCCTGTAAGGGCCAGGTGAATTTATCAAATAGTTAGCTGTAGTGATTTTTGGAATCTGGTCACAAGCCCTTTTCTCTGTATGTTCTGCAATATTGTGCTAAACTTCAAGAAGAAAGGCTTCAGAACCTCTAATAAAACTTCACTGAGGTCAAGTGCAGGCCACAGCAGCAGTCTAGTGAACTGGCTTGGGACTGTTCGCTGTCTCCATCTGGAGATAGTTTTGGTGAAATGCTTGTTTGGACCATTTTCTTGAATTCAAATAAGAAGCTGTGATTAAGGATCCAACTTCAGCCTTGTTAGCGATATGCCCCTAGTGAAAAAGAAATGTACTTAATTGTATTTAAAACAACAAGAAATTTACGCTAAATAATTTATGCACTTAATTAAAATGTTCTAAAATATATTAATAATTAAAACTTTGATTAAACCTAAATAATATTGCAGTATAGTATGTTTCTTTTTAAATAGATTATTGTGAAGTATACTATATAAAATAATGTTTTAATTTATACTCCTTAGGCATACTATTAAGTGCACAGAATGTGGTTTGGGACACAGCCCTGAATTCTCACTGAGAGAAAGCCTTTGATTTATGTTTAAGACATTAACCAAAAGTAACTTATATTTTCATAGCATCACTGAGTACATGTGAATTGGTTACATGGCAAGACTGTCTTTAAAAGTCATTATAAAAAAGGAGGGTAATTCAATTTCCATTTTAGAATAGTTTAAGGGGAACAAATTTGACATCTAGTAAGGCATTTTCTTAAATGAACATTATTATTATTAATGAACATCAGTGCCAAAGACAGGGTTCCTACTAACTGACGATTCTCTTGGTGCACATACCCTAGTAAAATGCACCGAAGAGGACACTTTTCCTTGAAACCTAAGAAACATCTATCCATCCATCTATCCATGCACAGGGACTCGGGGAGCAACGCTGGGGACACCCTGGACAGGGTGCCAACCCATCGCAGGGCACAATCACACACATACCCATTCACACACTACAGACAATTTAGAGGTGCCAATCAGCCTACAAAGCATGTCTTTGGACTGGGGGAGGAAACCGGACTACCCGGAAGAAACCCCCGAAGTATGGGGAGAACATGCAAACTCCACACACACAAAGCGGAGCCATGGAGGCAGGAATTGAACCCCCAACCCTGGAGGTGTGAGGCAACAGTGCTAATCACTAAGTCACCATACATATATATATGTGTGTGTGTGTGTGTGTACAAAATAGAAAAGGTGAACAGCAGCTCCTCAATGAAATCAGTGGCAGTGTGGGGACTGTTTTAGTCGATTAGTCTCATGACTAAATTGTTCCTTTATAATTTATCAGTGTGAATGGTGGACCCCTGAACTCCTACACGCGCCAACTTCCGGGAAGTATACGTCATCTTCCTGCGCCCCACGCTGATGTGGCTCTCATTGACGTGATTAGCAGCTGTGAGAATCACTGAAAGCTTTTCTGTTGCTCGCGTCAACATAGCCATAAAAACAATAATGAAGAATTGGCTAATTTTAGCATTTTTCCTCTGCGTGTGCAACGGTGAGTATTCTTATTTTTTATATAAATATTTGTCTGAATTTTATTTCTAAGATTAAACCCTGCCTAGAGTTTAAACCCTGAGGAGAGTTTGCTAGCTAACTATGTATTCATTCTTGCATTCCTGTATGATGGGGCATGTTAAATGACTTTCAGATACTTAGATATGTAATAGTAGTTAATTAATTTTATTTTGTGCATTCATTTTAGGCAGTGTAGTTCAATATAAAGACCTACCTTCATGACTAGTTAACTAGCTAACCAGCTAGCTCTGAATTCCTACATCACTAGCTAGATGCCTGGTTGTTATGGTACATCATTTAAATGTTGGGTAATTAAATAGGAACTTGAGCTGTAAAATATGTATTGTTTACTATCTGTAATGTAAGGTTAAATTACTGAGGTTATTGAAGTCCTGATGTCTGGTTGCTGTGTAACTATGAGTCTGTTAAGTGAGTTAAGTGAGGTATATCCTCTATATCTCTTTGCTCTGTGTATAGGGGAGAGTTGTCTGAACCCAGTCATTACACCATCAACATACACAACCAATGATGCAGTCATCTCGTCCGAGTCCGTCTTCATTGTGGAGCTCAGCTTGTCATGTGCAAACGGAGTACAGGTAGCTTTCATCATGTTTAGGACATTTCCAGATAACCTGAATAAGTCATTAACCATCTTAACCATGCCGCTTTTTGTCCCCAGAGTGTGGCATTGTATGCTGATGTCAATGGAAGACAGTTTCCCGTGACAAGAGGCCAGGATGTTGGGAAGTACCAGGTCAGTATGCTTGATCTGTTTATGAAAATTCCCTTCTTATGCACTGGGTTGTCTAAGTTTCTTATGTAGATTTAAATAGGACCACAAGAAGTAATATGAAAAATTGTCAACATGGATTTTTAGATAACTACCAACAGAAATATCTTATAATGTAAGAGTGGGTAGGCTTCTGTTTCTCTGTAGAATGTAATATGCTTCTGAAGACATTAGGCATAACAGCGTGACACTATTGTGGCCCATAGTGATGTGCGCAAAGCTGTTTTCATTTAAAGTCATTTAAGCACTGTTAAAGAAAACAGACCACCTGATTTGTTTTACAGCATATAAATCCCTGCTAAGGTAAAAAGAGCTGTCAGAGCGAAAGCAGAATAGAGGTTTAATGTCACTGAGTGGGGGCATGGTGGCTTAGTGGTTAGCACGTTTGCCTAGCACCTCCGAGGTTGGGGTTTCGAATCCTGCCTCCTCTCTCCCTGTGCTTCGGGGTTTCAGCAGGTACTCCGGTTTCTTCCCCCAGTCTAAAGACATGCGTTGTAGGCTGATTGGCAAGTGAGTGATTGGCAACAATTTGATTTCCAAATTGTCCATAGTGTGTGAGTTACTGTGCGATTGTGCCCTGTGATGGGTTGGCACCCCATCCCCAACTTGTACCCCAAGTGCCCCTGGATAGGCTCCAGGCTCCCCTGTGACCCTGTGTAGGATAAGCAGTACAGAAAATGGATGGGTGGCATGTCATTGAGTGTGGGTTTCATGAGTGAGAAGTCAAAAGAGAAGTACATAAAATGCTAGTTTACATACATAAATGATAGTTTCACTTACAAAAGTAAAAGCATGGTACAATACAGCATACACAAACCAGAGATGACTTTCATACAAGCATATTTATGATACATGAACTTGTAAACGAAGCAGTAAGTAGTAGGAAGTAACCCTTTGTTTTAAATTATATTATTGAAAATACTCTAAAAAAAAAACATAAATGCCAAGTGAAGTTGATTACAGTGATTTTCATTTATAAGCCATGTTTAAGCCGATTAATCAATTATTTGTCAATTAATTCTCATTAGTATTTGATTGTGTGTATATTTACTTGGATTGATTTGCATTTCTAACAGGTGTCATGGAGTCTGCCTCACAAGCAGGCTAGCTCGGGGACATACCAAGTCAAATTCTTTGACGAGGAGTCTTATAGTGCACTGCGCAAGGTTAGTAAATAATAATGCACATTTCTGTCATTGTAAAAGACTGACATAAGACCTATACGTTTTTTGGCCAGTGACCCCCATTTTAAGGGCTTATGACACCCCATCCCCGGTACTTCCTAGTGGGAATTAGTAAAAATTACAGGTCTATGTCTACTACTACTACTAAATAAATGCACAATCCACAGAATGCTTAGTAACAATCTCTTATTTAAAGATTCATATTGGTCTTAACAAATAAATACAAAAAAACTGATAAACCATGTATATCACACATCATATTTATTTGTTATACATAAAAAAGAGGAAGATAGGACATGGGTTCTATATATTTACACATTAAATTTGTAAATATATGCTTTTATGAATCACTGTGTGTAAGAGCTCACAACTGCAGGCACTCTAATGAGGGGACTGGGACTGTGCGTCGCACTGCAGCTTATCAAAATAAGGAAATCGTCAAACTCACATCTCATCTCATGTCAATTATTACATCCAACTTGGATCTCTAGGTTGATTTGATGCCCACAAGAGGATTGAAACCTGCATCCCATACAACAGTGCAGGCAATTGGTTGGGTTCATCGTTTTATTTGGGTTCATACACTGGAAAATTTAGCATCTGTAGTATATTTTGTAGTGCTTATAGAGATCCCAAGGTTGAACCTTTGACTTATACACACATGCAGGACTTCTCTTACTGTAAGTCTGTGTAAAACAAACAACAGTGTGTTGCATGTTCATATTACACATAAATATCAACTCCGGTATTGAGACCTGAGACCTTGGGGTTTAGTGGGTAGGGATAGATATTTGTGTGTGAGCATAGTTTGTAGAACAGGTGGATCTAATGTGAAATGTTTTGTGCATGTGTGTGTTTCAGGCTCAGAGAAACAACGAGGACGTGGACACGATTAAGCCCCTTTTCTCTGTCAATGTAGATCACAGGGTAAGTAGAACACTAATGGTTACTGTGCCCTCCAGAATTATTGGCACCCTTCATGTAAAATTAATATAGTTTAAAAAAAATAACACACGCACTCAAATGTATAGTTTTATTTAAATATGGTTTTTTTTTTTTGTGTGTAATAATGTTTTTTTCCCCCCTTCAAAACACTGGTTTCAAAATAATCACCCTTACACTCGTACAATGTTGTGATGCACGCCGTGGACAGAATAAGAGCACAGTCTTTGCCTGTAATCTCAAACAAGGTTGGAGATTTTTGTGGAGAGATCTTAGTCCACTCTTCCATGCAGAACATTTTAAGCACCTGTGTTTTCTTAGGTTTGTGCATGTAGACTTCCCTCTTCAATTCAGACCACAGTGTTTCATTAGGGTTCAAAGCCAGAGATTGAGATAGTTATAGCAAAACATTGATTTTGTGTTTCTTTAATTATTACCGTGTTGATCTGGAAGTATGTTTGGCTCATCCTAAAAGTTGAAATCACCAACTATGGCCACATCTGAACTCCCTGGCAGAGGCAAGCAGGATTTGGTCTGAAATATCCTGGTGCACAACAGCCCCAAAGCATCACTGATCCACCTCCATATTTTACCATGGAGTGCTTTCAAGGGCTTTTCCTTGTATATAGTCTGCTTTTGTCACAAAATATGCTGATGGTGTACATGAACAAAACGTTTGCACACGATACACAATGCTAGTTGTAGTTAAATTACACTGTAAAGTCCAGTACACATAATTGGATGACTAAAGGATTTTTTGTGTGCAACCTCATACATATACCCCGAGAAACAAGACATGGTTAAAGGTGACAGCACTGTTCCTGAGGACTGAGAGCAAATGTTTAAAAAAAAAAAAAAAAAAAAAACTTTTTTTTAAGAATGACAATATGTTTGACATTATGTTTATTTTAAAATATTCTGTAGTGGTGTTGAGAACTTTGGCACATATTTTTTTGAGGGAAAATATTTTTAAAAATGAGAACACATTTTTGTTAGAAAGCTAAATAGTTTCTTTTTTGAGTGGAAAATTTAATTTATTTAAGTGTAATGTTTATTTTATAGTCATTTCTTATGGAGGGTGCCAATAATTCTGGAGGCCATTGTACCTTATTTATATTTAAGTCAAATGCACAGCCACTGTATGCTGTTTGTTTGTAGATTGCACTTTTTTTAGGGTTTTTCATTATTTAAAGCTTTTTTTTCCCATTTTTTTTCCAAATTTAAAGCTTTCGTAGACCAAAGAAAGCATGTAGCCTAGTTGTTTATGTAAATTTGTAAATAATGGCGCCATGCAAGAAATAGAAAAAGCCTAAATACTGTATATACACAATGGTATAGCAAGTAATACCTTTTTCTCCATGACTCTCCATGAATATTCATGACAGTAGCTGGTGGAATCGCACAATTATTTGACTTTTTGGAAGTCAGCTAAACGTTCAAATAAAAGATGCCGGTTTAATCTGAGCTTTCTGTCCGTAGGGAGCTTGGAGTGGCCCTTGGGTGTCTACAGAGGTCCTGGCTGCCGCTATTGGCGTGTTGGTCTACTACTTCGCTTTTACCGCCAAGAGCACAATTCAGGCGTGAAGAGAAACAACTAAACACACATTACTGTATAACCACTGACATGCTGTACGATATACCTCCATATTTTTTCCCTACATTCCTTTACACACTCATCCTTTTAGTATTTGATTTGTAAATATCTGGTAGTCTTAATGGAGATTAAGGAGGGATTAAGTAAGGATTTATAATGTACATTTCAGAAAATCCAGTTCTGTCATATTTATTTATTAGATTCGTTGAAAATGGAATGTTTGTTGCCCCACCTGACTTTGAAACTTGAATTTAATAATAATAGCTGTATACTGTACTGGATTAGGGTTTGTCTGTAGGTTGTAGCTTTAGTACTACAAGCTCGGATGTAAATACAAGCAGGAGGGAAGTAAGGTTCAGTAATAATGACAAATGCACTGACTGGATTAAACAAAAACAATGGTTTACATTCATATTATGAAAAATAAACATTTATACATTTTAGATGATTTAATTCTTTTTTTTTTTTAATGTTTGGATTTTCTACATGTACACTCACTGTCCACTTTAATAGGAACACCTGCTTATTTATGCAGTTATCCAATCAGCCAATCATGTGGCGGTAGCACAATGCATAAAATCATGCAGGTACAGGTCAAGAGCTTCAGTTAATGTTCACGTCAAACATCAGAATGAAGAAAAAGTGTGCTTTCTGTGACTTTTTAACCGTGACGTGATGGTTTACACAGAATGGTGCGGAAAAAAAAAAGAAAAAAAAACATCCTGTGTGTGGAGGGTCTGCAGGCTGAAACACCTTGTTGATGAGAGAGATCAGAGGAGAATTAAAGTCAGAGATCACATTTTTTCCCTATTCTGATGGCTGATGTGAACATTAACCGAAGCTCTTGATCTGTATCTGAATGATTTTATGCATTGTGCTGCTGTCCCATGACTGGCTGAATGGATAACTGCATAAATGAGCAGGTGTACAGCTGTTCCTATTAAAGTGGACGGTGAGTGTATACCTAGATCAAGACTTGCTAATGTAATACTTGGGTATGAACACAAGGGGGCAGACTAGCACTTTTCTGTGTTCAGTTAATGGCGTGTAGTGTGTACTCTCTGATGTTTAACACCACTCTGTGCTGTTTTTCACTGGTTTACATAATATCCTGCCAATGAAGAATAGCAAATAGATTAACTTAATTAATTAGATTAATTTGGAAATATTTTAGCTCCTAGGGTGTTTTATGCTTCCTACAATGGAATTAGTAAAAATTTCCCAAATTTAGTAATGTCACTGTTCCCTAAATAACACTGACGGTTTTTGTTTTTGATTTTTTTATGTATTAATTTCGCCAAAAGTAGTAGATTCTGTCCAGTCCTTGTACATTTCCATGTGGAACTTGAACACACATGATATTCTGATATGTTGAGGTTGTGTGAGGCGAACTGAAAGATGTAAGTAATTACATCCTTATTAGAAATGAATATTTCTGGCATAGGAAATGGTCCAAAAACAAAGAATTGGGTTAATATATCTGAGAAGCTTAAAAAAAGTCTCTGGGAAGTATGGGTATAACCAAATATCTCTCGGATCACTTTTTATTAGAAGAACTGATTTGATACTCAATCCCTATGTGGTTTTCCACCTTGTATATTATGTTAAAGAGCAACTTTAACTCAAAGTTCACTTTTTATGAGATCCATATTCTAAAATTGGAGATATTATAACTGATAATGTTTCTTGTAATTTGGTAACAGTGCCACATACACATTTTAATGCCTCATTTTAACTTATAATGTCTCAGTTCCAATAACTAAACATGAAACATGAGATTTACTACTTATCATAAATGTCTGACTTTTTTATTTACACTCCCAAAAAGAAGGTTTGGACAGCATTAGTAGTAGTAGTAAGCATTATTCCAGTTTCAAAAGGTGTTTTTTTTTTTTTTATAACAAACATTCATAAGCACATAAAGTCATAAAGCTTTATGTATACAGGCTTCCCATGTATCACCAATATTCTCTTCAATCAGTATTTTATTGACTAACTGTATGGAAACTTACAATATAATCCACAAATCGCAGAGTTATGAATTATTATTATACCAGTGCATAACAGCATAATTGGACATTGACATTCTATTATTATTATTATTATTATTATTATTATTATTATTATTATTTTTATATAAAAGCTTGTCTGCATCAAACACATTGCCATTTTGAATTTGCCAGCGGACTGCTGATTTCTGGATGCCTTCATTTCACTTTCACCTCATTTTACATTGTCATTGTCAAAATTTTATACTGTAGCTGTGAAACATCTCTGGTTTACACTTAACATGGCTATTACGCAGTCTATATATAATCCCAGGTTGCATCTGTGCCTAACTGTAATAGTTTATGAAAGCACGCTCTTGGGGGTTAAAAAAAAAAAAGGTCCAATCTAGAACCTTTAAGAGTTCTACAAGTATTTCCCTATGAGCAGCTAGCAGGCCTTAACTTTTCAAATTCTTCGAAGAAAACAACTTTTCCTAAGAGTGTAATGCACAGTTTATTAATTTGTGCATAGAAGTGGGAATGTTTCACATTTAGCCTCAAAGTAAACCTCTGGGTTGCAGTACATCTTCATGGAATTTATGTAAACTGACAATTAGTTTATTGATACCATAACCAAAGCTTGCTGTAACTAATAAGCACCCTGTGGCGACCCTAATAAGTTTTAAACATAGTTATAGTGAGGAAAAAATTGTGACCGGTTGGTATGTGTTTCATCATGTCTGTGGCCCAAATCAGCGCAGTGATTTAATGGGATGTAGTGCATGTCTTAAACATAAGCACCTGGAGTAGAGAACAGAAAAGAGATGAAGAGTTTTTTTTTTTTTTGGGGAGGGGGGTTGCCTCACTGCACCACACAATTTTCACTGCTAAGCCTGCTACATTAGCTGGATTCCACCAACATGCATTATTGGACAGAAGTCAGGTTTCCATTTGCTATATTCAGAGATTTAAAGCTTGGACAACTCAACTTAGACTTGGAAATCACATTTTTATCTAATATGACCAATCACAAGCACATTGGGCTAGTCCACATGAGCGTGGCAACATTAACTGTTTTACTGCTAGCATTGGAAAAGTCATGTTTGTACAGAAACTGATTCCTATGTATGGGATTGACGCCTCACTCCAGCAGTGGGACGCCTAGGCCAGGATACTGGGCGACTCTCCAGCCACCTGGTTTATGCATGGTTCCAAGTGGATAACACAAAACACATTGCTAGGCACGATCGACACAGTTCAATCAAGGGTTCTACTCAACATACTTACGTATTCAGAAGAAAGACTGAGGCTTCTGCCAAATTGTTGACTAGCTCCTAAAGACCCTCATTTGGGTATGCTAAGAGGTTAACAGATGTAATCCATGCTATGCAACCTGTGGGGAAGAATGGTTCTGTGAACCCCAGATAACTCCCAGGGTTTCTTGGATCCAGCTCTGACCTGGTAAGAAAGTTCCAGAGAAAGATTTGACAGCAGTATTTATTACAGAACCATTACACATTACACACTGATTACGAAAATTTGAGTAATCTCAGTGATAGAATTGCACACAAAAATCCTGTTCTACCACATTAGATTCAGATCTGGTGACTGGGGAGGCCATTGACGTACAATGAACTCAGTCGCAAAGTCATGGAACCAGTTTGAGACAACTTGTGCTTTGTGACAGGACGCATTATTAGGCTGGAAGTAGCCATTATAAGATGGGTAAATTGTGGCCATAAAGGAATGCATGTGGTCAAACACAAGGCAATAAGCGTTCATGGATTCATGCTGTTAACACCAAATTCTGACCCTACCATCTGCATGTGGTAACAAAAATCAAGATTCATTAGACCAGGTGTCATTTTTCAATCTTTAACTGTCCAGTTTAAGTGAGTCTGTGCCCAGTGCAGCCTCAGATTCCTGTTCTTGGCTGACAGTAGTGAAACTCAGTGTGGTCTTCTGTTATTAGCCCTTCTGTTATATGCATTTTGAGATTCTTTTCTGCTCACCACATTTGTAAAGAGTGGTTATTTATGTTACTGTAGCCTTCCTGTCAATTCAAACCAGTCTGGCCATTTTCCTCTGACCTCTCTCATCAATAAGCCATTTCTGTATGCAGAACCGCTGTTCACTGGATGTTTTAGTTTTTTGCACTTTTCTGTGTAAACAGTAGGGATTTGTGGGTGTGAAAATCCCAGATCAGCAGCTTCTGAAATACTCAAACAAGCCTGGCACCAACAACCATGCCACAGTCAAGGTCACATTTTTTCCCCATTCTGATGTTTGATATGAACATTAACTGAAGCTCTTGACCTGGATCTGCATGATTTTATGCATTGCTGATTGAATAACTGCATGAGCGGATGTATTGGTGTTCCTAATAATGTGGTCAGTGCAAGTATACTGTATATTACATCTGATCAGACTTTAGAGGAACAATAACCTGTCTTGCACATGTATCCTCAGTCAGATAAAATTATTTGGTCTTTTTTTTTTTCCAAAAATGTTTTTATTATTATTGTATGTAACACAAGAGAGTAGTTTCGGGGAAAATATGTCACAATTTTCCATCCACAAATCATATAACATTATATAACAACATAACATGTTTACATAAATTTATTGCACTTTAATAAATTACAATATCAATAAAAAAAAATCTATAGAACGCTCTGGAAATCCATTCACACATGTGGTAAATGGGGGAAATTTCTCATGACTAAGATGCAGTTGATGGGCCTCGAATATGAGATTTGTGCTATTACAGATTAAACTGGGGAACATAACTGCCAGGGAAGGAGGAATCTCAGAAATGGCTGATTGCACATTTTTTGGCTGCAGTGACATTTAAGGCACTTTTGTTGCTCTGACATTGTTATTTTTTACTTGTCTGAAACCTAACTTAATTTAGATTAAGTTTATAAAGGCTGCTTTGTCCATAATATCATACACAGAGAATTAATGTAGATTATATGAAAGGAGCAGTCTACATCTGCTCCTACAGTCATCAAAACAGTCAAGCTATAGATCCCGTGTAATACTACATTTGCTAAAATGGTGCAACACTGGTACCATATTTGTAAAGTGAACTGTGAATAAAACCTCATTATCCCTGATGTCTTCAGTATATGTTCTTGTGTAACTTGTGTGTTATGTTGCTGTTTCTTTCCCCCCCTCCATATTCTGTGTCCATTCATTTCCTGTTTTTCACATTTGTGCATCATTCATCGCCACCACTTTCTCACAATTTTGAAGTTGTCTTTTTGATGGAGTTTCCATGCATGACTCATTCTTCTCACTGATGCTTTCCATCAAGCTCAAAAGTGAGATTTTGTAGCAGAAAGACTGATAAGGAATAACAACAGAGTGATAAATGATGCTAGGGAATGTCTGGGGTGCAGGCTTAGGCAGGTTTCCTCCTTTTCCATCAAGAATTCTTAAGCAGACTTCACATGCTCTTGGCTCAAGAGTTCTTCGATTTGCTAAAATGTGTCATATATATACAGTATATGTTTCTAGTTCTTTGAAATGTAATTTAGTTTAGTGTTAGAGGAGTAACTATATGCTCTTCATAAGTTTAGATTGAAACATCTCAAGTATATCCATGTTTTTGTGGACAGGACATAACATTTATATGTTTACATCATGACCATGTTCTTCAGTTCATATTCATGTCCTACTTGGTCAGCGTGGTATAATCCACAATGTGCTCATTCCAAACACTCAGGTAGCTTCAGCTACGCTAAGCGCAATATCTCCCAGCAACAAATCTCTCATTGATTCCCCATATCTCATCTTCTTTTGTCTGCTGCTTGGCTCTAATACATTGTATATCTGCTCACCGTGTAACACACGTGTGAGTGGCTCAAAACGGGTAGTCCTTGGTGGTGCTAGTAGTGTGTATGGCACTGGAGTCTTCAGGTAAGGAGCCCCTACGAGGGATACGAGGCCGGCAATGCAAAAGGGAGACAAGTTCATGAGAGACGCTGCTGGAGAAGGCTGTGTAGATCCAGGGATTCGTGCAGGAGTTCAAGCTGGCCAGCAGCATCAGGATAGTGAAGGCCACCCCTGAGAGAGAGACAGAGAGATGGAGGAGTTAGAAGCAATGCATGCTGCATCTGAATTTATTCCCTATTCATCAAATTTTGTATTGTTGTTCTATTTCCTTGGATAGGGCACTATATTATTACCCATACTGCACCATAGAACTTACTTATAAAAATATGCTGGTATGAATATATACCATGTTAATAAAATCAGGGCCTAGTTTTTAAAGAATAAACCTACCAGGCACACATCAGGGGAATTTATCTGCATAAATGTGTAATAGCTAATCATCTTACTAAGCCTGTTTTCAATCTATCCTTGCAGAAATAGTTTAATTTAATACTTGTCTTGATGGTGCTGTGTTATAACCTATATAATTTCATTTGATATAATAGCATATGTCATTAAATTTAATTTAAAGGCTCTGTCTCTCTTTCATTCTTAAACCAGTTAAAATCTTATAATACTATAATCATTAATTGTAAGCAAAGTTGTCACAAATCACAATTTACTGAAAACTACTGTATATCATACAGTTATCATGTTATCTGACAAAATGACACAAAATGGGTTGAGAAGAAATTATTGGTTTTAATTATTAGTGTGGATCAAATGTAAATTATGAAAGTAATCCAGCGCCATCCGATGATGTTTGTGTACGCAGCTGCATATGGTAAATTATATAAACAATTTGAAATTATGCACATTTAATTCATATTCTTTCTTATAGAGCATGTTTGATTTACTTTACCCCTACGTGTTAATTAATACATTAACTAACAAAAATGTACTAACTTACTTAAATTCACGCATGAATTCATAAGACTCACATCGTAGTTAAGCTTAGCTCTTGGTGCATTGGTGCATGCCTTAACTCATCATTAGTTCATATTTAAGTAAGTATTAATTCAGGTATTAGTGCATGATTATTCATGTCCTGTTATTGTAAAGTGTTACTGAAATTCCATGTATCTGGCATGTAAGTTTGATGTCAGACCCTTTTGACAGTAGGTAGTATTAAGAAACAGCAATGAGAGATGTAGTTTACTTGATAATTGAATGGTGTGTTTGTGCATACGTTTGGCTTTTCTGGGACGAATTAACCATTGGGCACATGGGGGCCCACTAGGGGGTCCTCAACAAGCATAGATTTGAAGTGAATGATTGGTTATTAGGCTGTCACACACAACACGTCATAGAACGCAAGCCAATGACTGTAAAGCCACTGAATCATTTGGAACCAATGAGTGGTCTGTTAGGTCCTAGCTTTTTTTAACTGGAGCTAGAAAAGACAATAAAAAAACAGAAACATCAATACCGTAAACACACACTAAATGTGTCTAAAGCAGGGGTGTCCAATCTTATCCGCAAAGGGCCGGTGTGGGTACAGGTGAAGCCAGATCCACCAGTTTAATCAGTTGATCTTGTCTTTCAGTAGACTATCAGATGTGTCTTTTGGAATGAATCCCTGCACCCACACTGGCTCTTTTCCGATAAGATTGGAACTCCCCTGGTCTAATGGGTCAGATTTAAAAGACAAACTCCAAACTAAAACTTGGCCAAAGAAGACTCAACATGCTGTCACTGCTGGCTGGTGAGATGGCACTTGTTAAACAGCTGGACTTGATGGATCAGTTTGCAGTGTAAAAAGCAAGAATGAAGCCAATTGCCTAAGCTAATGCATTCTGCGTTTCATTGAGACTACTCAAATCCTTATAATGAGTGTGTAATGTAGTAATATATGTGTTTTATCTTGTGTATGTTGGGTTGAGAGGCAGGGCTCCATGCATTGGTTCATGCGTAGCGGGATGGTGAGTGGGGCCCTGCTTAGGTTCCTGCCCAAGAGCCCATTATTTACTAATCTGTCCCTGAAACCACATATTGCCAAATGCATGGTTATTTAAAACAGGATCTTTATTGTCAATAGTATGCATGGAAAGAGAGGGAAAAGGGGAGGACAGTCAACAAAGCTCTAAATTCTTACATTTAGAGAAACAGAAACGTAAAGTCTTTTGAATTTTAAAGGAGCAGATTGTCACTTTTGAAAGGAACAATAGACACTTTACACACAACACTCAGAGAACGTTAAATTGGGACAGTTGTTTCTATGCTGCTAGCTGTGGTGTTTATTGTATGTACAGTTCCACAATGTCATTGTGATGTATTGTATTTATTGTGCTGTATTGAGTCTAACTGCACAGCATGTATTTATTGTCTGGTATCTTGTTTTCTATTTGCACTGTCTGTTTGTGATTATCTTGTGCTGCACTGTTGCCAGTTTTTTATACGATATCGCACCAAGACCTGAACTCTATTTCATTCTGCTGTTTATATGTATATGGCTAGAATAAAGTAGAAGGCAAAAAAGCTCTCTACTACTCTACTAACTTCTGGGTTGGAAAAATGTACAGTGAAGCCTGAAATGAGGAAATTAGCCAGATTAACTGCATGACAATATTAGCCAGTTTTCTTATGTATCTTTAAAGTTATAATAATTTTATGGGTTTAAATTTTAGAAACTGCATTTTCGATGCATCAACTTTCAATATTTAATTTTTTTTTTTTTTTGAGTGCACTGTACCCCTCTTTCTCTGTATATTTATGTCTTAATAGATGTATATGTGTATGTATTTTTGCTGAGCTATTTATTAATCATTCATGTTACTTGTAGTTATATATATATTACTAGGTCAATGATGGGGTTCAATCGGTGAACTCACCATGATCCGGTGGGTTTGGGTCCCAAGCAGCCCAGAGCTGCACTGTGAAGAAGGGTGACCAGCACAAGGTATAAACCAGCACTATGACCAGAGTCATCCTCAGTGTTTTGGACATCGCTCTGGATACACCTGGCGGAGGAGGAGTCACAGGGCGCGAAATGGACAACGAAACCCGGACAGGAGGAACTGGATTGCAAATCTCCATAGGGGCCTCAAGTGACTTAGCGCAGGGCTCAGAGTAATCCAGGGAAGTCCGATAACAATCAGCAGCACCTTCAGGAAGAGGCCCAGAGCTCACGGGAGCTGCTGAGTTGCTCTGATTTATGGGAGAGTGTGTGTGGGTGAGTGTGTGAGGCAGAACATCAGGGGACTGAGTGCTGTATTGTAGCTCATTTCCACCCTGGCTGTCCTGAAAGGGACAGTCACAGCAGTCTGGCTGCGGTGCATGCTGGGAGTTGCAGGCATTGCTGTATGACTGGGATGAGTCACTCTTGTTCCTTCGATGGAATCCTCTTCGGGAATCTCTCAACGTGGATCCTCTTCCTCTCTCCCTTTCTCTTGTTTTGTCATTCTGATTTCGCAGGCTGGGCATGCGGAAGATGACTACATTTTTCTTCGAGTCAGCTGATACCACCCGCTTCGACTTCAGGTAGATGTTGTCATGGATCTCCCTGAAAATTCTCACCTGGGAGGAATGCAGTTGTGTCAAAGTTACATAGAGGATATGACCTTCTATTAGATCAATTCAAATCCTTCTATTTGCTACTATATATCTGTTATTTCTGTTAAAATGTCTCTTTCTACTTTTTTTTTATTACTTTCACAGGTTGAATGCTTCAGGGAATACTTGTAAGTGGCTAGGATGCAAACCAGTACCTTGCTTAGTCTCTTTGCTTTGTATCACAGTTTAAAAACATGCTTAGAGATTATGTTTTCATCTGTTTTGTGGCATCTTGCATGTTCTCATATGTCCATGATTTTCCCCGGAGTTCTCTGATTTGAATCCCACTCTTTTCCCTAATAGATCGTTTGAAAAAATCAAACCACCACATAATATGTATATATATAACTTAGCAAGTTGCTTAAATCCCACTAAATATGTTTGAAATATTTCAGGAAAATGGATTCAAGACTGATGATGGAGTAAACCATTTTCTTGTTGAAAAAAAAAATTGATGGGAAGCTAGTTAATTATTCAAGCATTCTGCTGTCTAATATATTTCACTGATCTGTGGCTTTTTATCTTCTGGTGTGGTTTGTAGCTAGCATGCTAACACTAGCTGGCTCTTACCAAATGCTTTTGACAGACTGGAGAACAAAATACACACACAGGAAATGATCAAGCATTATAAGTTTTGTTCTCTACATTGCATTTACCTAGTGAGCTAGAGTTAGCAAGCAAGCTCACTTCTATCAGTCTTGGAGATGCACAGAGACTCAGAGGAAAGGCCCTACAGCAGAGCAACCTTTCCCCTTCAACAAGAGCTTAACTTTTAGTTAGCTAGCAAACAAAAGCTGACTAGTTTGTTCTGTAGGATATGTGCTGTTTAGGATCCTACAGAATGAGCACAGTTACACCACAGCTTCAGTAATGCACGGGCAGACGTCAGGATCACTCTATCTGGAAAGCTGGCTAATGCTAGCTAAGCTCTGGTTGAGATGGGTTGCTCTTTGTTTGATGCTCTGACAGTCACAGACTGTGACAGTCACATCGATATGTTATGTATGTTTATTCTCACAACACTTCTGAAATACTGCATTAACAATAACTGGTGCACATTTTATCCTCACAATAGAGTATTACTCTACAGTATGTCTATACTATTTAATACAGCACATTATGGGTTTCATCATCATACTTTAGTGTGCATTATGTGCTTTGGGACACAGTCTGTCACGTCCTATAGCTTTGGCTTTAATTTGCCTTTCTGTGAAGCATTGTGCACAGAGACTCAGAGGAAAGGCCCTACACCAGAGCAACCTTCAACAAGAGCTTAACTTTTAGTTAGCTAGCAAATAAAAGCTGTGCCCAATATATTTTAGTCAAGTTAATTGGGATCAACAGTCACTGTTTACCTTCTGACTGTATTATCAACACTTATGTTTAAAATCTAGGGGGGAAAGTTTTGCCCTCTGGCACCAACTGTATAAACTGTAGAAGAGTTCCTTTACCTGGCACACTGTGATGATGAAGGTAGGAAGGATGAAGACAGCCAGAGTCATCCATGTCACATAGGCTTTCAAACCCCATGGCTCTGCAAAGTGTCCCCAACACTCAAACTCCCCTGGAGCTACTTCAGACCTGGAGAAAATGAACACCTAGGGAAAGACAAGCGGTGTTATAGGCTAAAACTGTACTTGGTAGTAATTGTAATTGCAAATTTAAGACGAGTTTTACTGCAGACAACAATGTGGCCTGTTTTCTAAAGTGAGTTTGTGCAGCAGCAGATGTATAATTATAAGTATATGGTAATAAGTATTATAATAATAAGTATTATAACTTCTATGTCTATCTTTAGACTTGGGTACAGTAACATTACACTGGGGTGTCACTTGCAATTAATTCAACACCCTGAATATAAATGCAGTTCATGCTTAAACTAGAATCCTTAAAAATTATGAGCCAATTACAAGCTACTTCAAAATCCATTTTCAGAAATATTGTTAGTAAGTGTACATAAGTCCAAATTGCCATTGGGCAATATATAAAGTAATTTATGCAACCAGACATGGTTCTCAATTATTTAAGTCACTTAATGTGAATGAAACGCTGAGTAGAGTGCACTCTCTTACCTGCGGTACACTTAGCACAAGAGACAGACCCCAGGCCACCATGATGGGTGTGTTCCAGCGTGAGACTGCCCCTAGTCTGTAGGCCTGAAGGGGGCAGCATATGGCGTAATGGCGATCCACTGTCATAGCCACTATCATGTAGGAGGATGCAAACATGCCCACGATCTGCATGTATTTCACTGAGCGGCACAGCGCATCAGGCCCCTGGAACTTCTCTGTAATGTCCCACACCAGCTGAGGGAGAACCTGGAGTGTTGGAGTGGAAGGGTGTGAAAATTTTTACAGTATATTACTTGTCCAACCTAAAATCATACTTTTTTTAAATATATCATGGTATTTGTTTACTATTTCAGGTTTTTAAAGATGGCATTAAGTGAAAGCTGCTAGAACATTTTTAAATGAATTTGGTAACAGGTTTTACTCTTACACACCAGTAGTTTGTCAAAACTATCAAAAATACCATTTTCTCCTATTTTAATATGATATGTTTGTTCTTTAAAAATGAGCTTCCTTGTTTTTAATATCTTGTTGCATATTTTAAATTAAATTCCATACATAGATGGCATAGATGTACTGTGATGTCTTCATCTTGCATAAAAATCAAACTATTTCTGACTTTTTTAGTCATATAAATATAGCATCATACATAAGTCAACACAGCATAAGAGCATTTCGAACTTTTCTCACAACTCAGAATGAATTCTCGAATCTGATTGGTCAGAAGGTGTCGATTACTTGTCTAGAAAAGAGCAGCTCTGGCAATAGTGCACGCTATAGGGACTTCTATGGCCAATGCATCATATAAGACTAGTAGTAAATGGATTTTTAAAAATATTCTGTTACAGATTTATTTTAAAAAAAACACATCTAATTGGTGATATTGCATAGTTTCCTGTAAGGAGACATTTTTTTAAACATTTATGAAAGGGGTTTCAGATGTCACTGCTTTGTAATTTTCCACCATGGGAGAGCCTTCAGGACAGAGAACTTTTTTACAGACGTTAAACGTAAATGATAAAATGGTGGCTGTTCCACAACATTAAATGTATTTATGAGTGGATAAGAAAGTATGACATGTTGTTCACTACTTAAATAACTGTAAGCATTGGCAAATCTTTTTTTTTTTTTGTGGTAAAAACAATTTTGTGGTGTGCTGTTATATGAATATAATCAATTTTAAGATGGTAACAGCATCACACCAACCAGCTGTTGAATATTTTCCTAAAACAGCACATACCATTGTGTTTTCTAGGGTCCCCTATGTATTCTATTCCTTAAAAATTTGAATTCTGTGGCCATCAGGAGCAAGTTGACCTAAGAATATCTCAACTAAATTAAAGAAATCTGTGGGTTAAACCAATATTGTGGTTTGGTGGCAATCCTACTTGATGGTGTATTAAACACTAGAACAAACAAACAAAGTTGTGCTTAGCAATGGGCCTTATGACTCACTTTACCAAGTTGATTTTTTAAACTGACGGTTTAAATTAATGGACCTGCTTGTCTTGATTAGTCTGATCTACTACTCTGAGTGGGCGCCAAAATATTGTGCAGGCCACAATTTCAACTGCCTAGTTTGAAGTGAATGAGAATCATAATATTCAGAAATGTGCTGAAAAACTATTCCGAATCAAATATGCTGAAAGGTCACACATGGAGTCAGGGGAATTTAGTTTTTTTTCTCTTCAGGATTGTGCTTTTCAGTGTGTATTATTATTTTAGGGTGTACTATGATTTATTCAAGAATGGACCATCTCTAGTTATGCCCACCTGAAAAAAGGCCACCACCAAGTCAGCCACACAGAGGTTGACCATGAAAAGGTGCATGGGAGCATTGTGCTTGCGCCTCCGCAGCAGGACCCACAGAACAAAGCTGTTGCTCAGTGTGGTGAGCGCCAGGACCAGGCTCAGGACTCCAATCTCCGCCTGCGCCAGTGCCATGTCCCGCACCCTGGCTGCAAGTGGGGCATTAGTGGTCCCTGCTGAGCTGTTCTGAAGCAGCCAGAAATATGATCCGCCACCATATGAACCATTCAGTCCACTGTTTTCACGGGAAGGAGCTGAAGAGGAGTTCCATGCGGGCATTGTGCGGTCTGTTCCATGCCAACCTAGTTCCTCTGCATCTGTCTCCATGCCTGTGGGAGAAATGCAGGTTGTACATTGGTGGATTTACTGCAAAAGTGCAAAGATCAGCTACACTAGTGACCACTTGAATCCTTAAACATACAAATAGTGAATTTTGTGAGACAAATAGTGATTTTTGGCATGGGCAGTTACTTAGATGGCTTATTGCATGTTTCTAAAGCAATCTAGAGCATAAAAGAGCTTCGTAAATAAAAAATGTACTGTTATTGTTAATAAATAGTACTGTTACTTAAATAAATGCCTGATTTCTGCTAGGATAACCACCTTTATACATTATAAGCCCTTTTTACAAAATGATCCTTATAGCTATCTCTGAATTTGTAAATTTGGTCAATTTCACACACGTCCTGAGAGAACCCAATTCTCTCTCTCCTTCTCTCTCAAGGGCCTCTTTTCCAAAATGGTACCATCTGTGGAAGATTCACAAATCTGCCATTACGTCTAATATGCAGGACAAAATTGCTCCCCTGAGGACTGACTTGAGTTCTCACAAAGGCTTAAACAGAAAGAAACCTCCACTTTATATTCCCTAGTGAACCCTCAGCAAATATTTAACCCTCCACCCATGCATTTATATTAACTGTGTTTAAAAGATTGGACCAACTCATCTAGATTTCTGCATGGAAAAATATGATATGATCAATAAAGACAGCCTTATTTAACAGCTGTTTTCAGTGCCATATATATGTATACTGAATACTCAATCAAGCCCATTGACTGAAGAAGTATGCAAACTCATATATGCTACTAGTGGAACTTCTTTTACTGGCAGTAACCTCAACCAAATGCTTTCTGTAGCTGCTGATCATTCCTGTGCTGCAATTAGGAGGTATCTTGGCATGTTCCTTTATACAAATCTGTTTCAGTTTGTGTATAATTTTAGGATGTCTTGCTTGAATGGCCTGCTTCAGATCACGCCACAGTACGTCAATGTGATTAAAGAAAGAACTCTGACTTGGCCAATCTAAAATATATATTTAAAAAAAAAAACTCTTGTGCTTGAGTCACTCTGGTGTTGATTTATCCCTGTGTTTTGCATGTTGCATGACAACTTCTTTTGTTGTAGATCACAGACAAACAGCCTGAATTTTGTGCTATAGAATTGCCTCTACTGTAGAATTCAGCGGTTTCCTGGGGTGAGGTTTTGGTGTTGGTATGCAGTGTTTTGTGTTCTGCACATATAACTTGTGCGTACATTTACTGAAAAGTTTGAAATTTGTCTCATCTACCCACAGAACACCGTTCCAGTACTGCCGGCTAAAATCCAGGTGGTCTTTTAGCAAATTTAAAACAGGCAGCAAAATTTTTCTTTCCTCCATTTCCTTTGTGGTAACCTCATGTGAACCCCACTTGTGTTTTTCTTGTGTTTTTCTTAGGGTAGACTTGTGGACATTTCTACTTCCTTAGCTGTCACTCTCGCATTCTTGATTGAGTGCCCTGAAACTGATGTTGGTAGCATGCCTGCTTCTAGGAAGGTGCGGAATTTCTTTGCTAGGTTTCTATTATAAAAACACAGCGGTGGACAAAACAGTAGCCCAGGCACCTGGGACAAGCAGATTTTGTGTCTGGGCTTATTGTTGATTTTTGCAAGGTGATATTTTTCATTTGGTACATACAGTACTGTGCAAAAGTCTTAGGCACGTGCAAAGAAATGCATTTGAGCAAAGATGCCTTAAAAAATAATGAAATTAAATGTTTCTACATTTAAAAAAATACTGTAAAGAGCAGTAAACAATAATAAATGAAACAGAGTCTATATTTGGTGTGATGACCCTTTACTTTAAAAAAAAATGAGTAGTCTCAGGTACAATGTGTGCAGTTTTATAAGGAAATGAGCTGTAAGTGTTACTGAGCATCTTACAGAAGCAGCCACAGTTCTTCTGGAGACTTTGACTGTCGCACTTGCTTCTTATTTTTGCAGCAAAGCCCAGCAGCTTCAATTACTTTGTTTTGTCTGAAAAGTGGTCTCTTATGTAATATACAAACCTTTTTAATTTAGTGCTGGAAAACTAATGTTTGGAAATCTAAAATGTTTCTGGACTGACTCAATAATGTAGAAGTCATAAAATAAAAATCTATTTAAATTTTTTTTTAAACTTTGCACTAAAAAAAATAGGGTGCCTAAGACCTTTGCATAGTACTGTATGTTTAAACATAATACACTTCACCTTGACGTTGTAACTATAGTGCATGGTTCCAAATCTCACCACCTGCTGCACTACACACATCATCCATGGTATGTAGAACAATCTTTTCAGAACCAAGAAAGATAGGTATAATGAAACTGAGCAAAATAAAGTTTGACACAAAGCCACTGCTTATTGCATGCACTTACCTTATATACAAATATTCCAGCCCCAAATATCATCTTTTTTACATGAGACGTGCAAACATGATGTGCTCCTTGGTTTCTCTTAGTCTTTATTAATGCACTTAACTAGCTAACTAACTTTCCACTTTTTATTACATTACATCAGCTACCACTTTTTAGCCTAGTCATTTAGGTTTGCAGGCAACCAAAACGTGAGACTGGGAAACATATTGGAGCTAATAAATTTATCATTTGTCCACTGTTGACAAGGATTTTTACATCCCACTCTTTCGATGTAGGATTTCCACTCCTAGAATGAGCAATCATGGTGCCATTTTTAAAACTGACTGTAGTGAATGACATGGAGGGATAGGACATACTGTATACGAGGAGCATCTTTATTGTATTTGGTCCACTTTGCATTATTATTGGAGTTACATGCAGACAGGTTAGGTGGCAGCAAATCCAAACCTCAAAACCACAAAACAGACCAAAGGCAAACTCAAAGAGGCTACAGAATGCAAAGGTTACAGAAAGAAGAGGCTACAGAATACACCAGAAATCAAAGGAGATAAAGGGTTAAGGAATGAAGGAAGGCAAGAAAGATCAATTGAACTAAGCAAGACACAGGAACCACAAAATCAAAAATAGACTAGGTTTAAAACACAAAGACAACCCACAGCAAGCACAATTCAACAAACAGCTCAGTAACTTTTCATCAGAGCCAGACAAAGAAAGTGGGATAAGTATAGAGACGAGACTGATGAGAGCTAATGAGACAGACAATTAAACACAGGTGCAGACAGAAAATAATGGGCGTGCACAGGAAGGGTGGGTAAAAGAAGAAGCGCTAAAACCCAGAAGGCATACAGGAAACTTCTGTGACATTGACTTCTGTGAAGTCAGATCCTTTGTAACCTTTTCAAAGTTTTATGAGCATCAACAAGTCCCAAAATGTTTTTTGATTAGAAAATGTTTCACTTTTTGTTTTCAAGGGCATGGTTTACATAGTAGCCTTTCCTAAAACATAGTGCACTTAATCCACTTTAAAGAGTACAATAAGTGTGTTAAGTACGTATATCCAAACATACTAAAAATATACTTTTTTCAGAAACATATTATAAACATACTATTAGTACAATAGCCATATTCTTAATAATGCCTAAAGGTAAACTACATATGAATTTGAAGAGATTCATCTTCATCATTCATTTTCAGTAACTGCTTTATTCTGTTCAGGGTCGCTGTGTGTCCAGTGGGAGACACATACACCAGGGTAACATGCGTCTACAAAGTCACACACTCAGAGCAATTTTAGCATAGCCAATCCACCTAACTGTATGTTGTTAGATAGCAGGTGGAAACCAGAGCACCCTGAGGTTACACAATTTCCGCACCACAGGTCAAACAGTTTAGCAACGCCAATTTGTTTTGTTGCTGTTTTCTCTTGTTAGACAAAGCCAAAGTCCTGCACAGTATTTTTTCAATTTAATAGGAGTAAATGGAGATTACAATTTCTTCTCCAAGTACAATTTAAAATGCTTGAAAAAGTTACACATACAACTACACACATCTGCTTTATTTATTCCAAATATATTTATACTGTTGCTGCCATCTATCTTTTATATCTATTATATCCTTTATATTATATTTTTTTAGATTTTTCCTTTTCTACCTGTATACAAGTAAATTCTGGTTTATGTAAATTCTATTTTTATTCATGGACGGTTATAACAAGCATTTCATTGCACGTCATACTGTGTATGTTTGTGTGTGTGACCAATAAAATTTGAATTTAAAATATGTTCTCTGCATATTATAACTTGCTTACATAAAAATCTAATAAATAATGAAATATGAACTTAATATAAGTAGTACTAACCACATTTTACTAGCGCTTCTCTACAAGTATAATTATACGGTATTTAATTATACAGTATAATATAATTATATTATATATACAGTCACCAACCACTTTATTAGCAACACCCATACATCATGCTATTATCAAATCAGCCAATCATGTGGCAGCAGCACAATGCATAAAATCATGCAGATACAGGTCAAGGGCATTAGTTAACTAGGTTTAGTTAACTTTAGTTAGTTAGACTTCGGTTGTTGGTGCCAGGCAGTCTGCGAGTTTACCCAGAATTGTGCGGGGGAAAAAAAAAACATTCAGGAAGGCTATGGCAACTTAATCACTTTTTACAACCATGGTAAGGAGAAAATCTCAGAATGCACAAGACATTAAATGTTGAGGAGGATGCACTGGGTTCCACCCCTGTCAGTGAAGAACAGGAATCTGAGGCTACAGTGGGCACAGATTCACCGAAACTGAGTTGATTGAAGATTGGAAAAATGTCACCTGCTCTGATGAATAATGTCATTAGATCTGCTGAAAAATTTGGCATCAACAGCATGAATCCACGGACACAAACTTTAGGTATAGTACTTCACACTTCTCTCCAGGTATGCTAAATTTCATACCAGAAAGTAATTTAAACACTTAAACCAGGGGTATTCAAATAAAAAAGTCCAGCTACATATCATTCCTTTGCTTGCAGAGGTTCGGCTAAGCAACTAAAAAGACTGAATGGTCACAACAGTTACCTTTTAATGCTTGACCATTTACTGTTAGTTCATGGCTATAGATACACATCATTTTGATGTGGTTATGTTTTGTTTCACACTGGCACATCATATTACCACTTTTCACTCACAGCACACACTCTGAACAAATGAGACATCTGTTTTGATCATGACGCATAGAAATATAAACACATACTTCTCCATCTAATCGTCATTAAACACCATTTTCGATGTCAACTTTTTTTTTTTTAACAAGCCTTGTTGTCAAAAATCAGAAAAGAAAGAGTAAATGAAATTTTTTAAAAAAACTGTCTGTGAAAACTCTTCCTTTTCTCGATGAGTTGCATTTTGGTAAATAACTTATATAAATGCATAAGCTACAGCAGAGGTAGAAATGGTTCATGGTTTAAAAAACTGAATCACTAAACTATTGAGATTTTTTTTCATATGTTGAACAGATCTGCTACAGAATTTTTCAATTGCTCAGTTCGATCCGCTGAAATATTTTCCTTTGGTCCACAACCAAACCGCGGTCCTCCAGCTGATGACCTGTGACTTAAACTATTTGTCCTATAAAAATGGGTGCATGTGCTGTTTATTAAGACTTCATTTAATAATGTGACTTCAGTCAGGAATGCAGAAATCCAGGCAATTCCAAAGGGTTCACAAACTTTTGGTCACAGCTGCTTCTTTTACCCCTTTGTAAAGCCATTTGTCTAGTCAAATGGCTTTAGAAAATGGTAAACAATGTCTACGTTCAGAGCCCAAAACACCATCTGAACATAACAAATGAGAAGTGTTTCATTAGCTGTACAGCAGCTGCACCATCTCACGGTTCTCCTGAAGGACATTTGCTAAGAGCTGCTGTCCGAGTTCTCCATCTGAGTTCTCCTATGTGTTAGCTGACTGTTTCTGCTCAGCGTCTGTCTTTACCTCAGCGTTTGGAGTGATGCATGAAGGAAAGAAATCCTCCATCTGTTTCCACTGCTCCCATTTCTCTTTCTCATTCTTCATCAATGATTCTTTCATCTCGGCCCGTCTGTCTCTCCTTTTGCCTCCGTAAGGCTATTTGTAAATCTTTACACTTCAGATTATGAGATATGAACTGACATTTATCAGATATGAGCTCACTGATGGTTCAGTGCAAATTACAGTGTACTATATATGCAAACATTGCGTCTGGGTTTTGCTGTATGCTTTTACTTACTGCACTGATAAAGTGGCTGATAAGGTGGCGCAGGCCAGTGTGGGAATTATGGAGTCTTGGTTCTCGCCAGGAACTCCATGAGCTCCAGCAAGTCTACTTGTTCAGGTTGGCAGCATTGGTGTTTGATTTGGGTGTGACGATTCTATAAAAGCAATATAAGTATCACTTTCCCACTTAGTAGCAAGTAATTATATTTGATTTATGATAACGACGTTGACGTTGAATATTTGAATATTATACTGTAGATTGCAAAAAAGCTAAGTTGTTGAAATGAGCAAATTGGCTAACACTTCTTATGAGTTCTCAATGACTCTGATGCAATAAATCATTAATCAATAGCTCTGGTTTGTGTGTTTTAACGTCTTGGAATGTTTATAATTATCCAGAAAAAAAAGGGAAAAATAATATGCAATAAAACCGTTTGTTTTGTTCCTAAATAGTTCATAGAAATGTAAAGAAAACTATGCTTTCATTCATTCCTTCATTGATCTTTATCAAGTGCTTTTTCCCAGTTAGGGTTACGGTGGATCCAGAGCCTACCCCTGCTACACTGGTTGAGATGCATGAATACACCCTGGATAGGACACCAGTCCATCACAGGACATCGTGCACGCACAACAACATTCACACACTGTGATATACTGTTTTGTTTATAGTGTTTTATAATATTATTGCTTCACATTTGAGCCATTATTATTATGCAGCCTGACCTAATGGATGGCAGTCTGAAGATACTACCAAACCATCTGTTGTAAGTGGCACGTCCGAGCGCTGCATGACTGATGACTTAGCTCTCAAATGCACCCACTCGCTGCACAGCTTTGCCACAAGCCATTAACGATAACTGTGTACACATGGAAAAGACGGGGTTAGACAAATATCTGTCCCTTCCCTTTTTTTTTTCTTGCTTTTGCTTACTTTTCAGACACAGCCGTTTTAGTATGTTAATATTGCTCATTTATACTTTGTGTTGTCTTATACACTTCTCAGTTAATGTTCACATCAGGTCATGCACCAGCTCGCACAAGCTACCGATACTGTAACAACCACATGACACAAATTTGGCACAAGTAAACTTCTTCATTTATTTTTAAACCTATATTTAGTCATTATATCATTTAGTGTGGCATTTGAAGACAATTAATAAGTTTTTATATAGTAGTGTGGTTTGGTAGTGGCAAGTCATGGCACGGCGAAGGATGGGGTCATGAAAACAGTGAACAATGCATTACCGAGCACAGCTAAATCGAATTCTGATGCCAGAAAAGAAAGTTACTCACAATACCAGATTAACACAGGTTAAGCCAGATAATTATTTATTAAAAATGCGAATTAATTTTTCAAAAAAATAGCTCCCAGATGGATCTGACTAGGTTTTTTATACGAGCACATGCCACTTCTTTCTCCTCCACGTGAGTTATAAAATACAGCTGGCTCAAATAAGTGAACTTCCTCAGACAAACCTGTTAAAAAATTCACTGCAACCTTAAAAAATATCACATGCTTCACTGACAGGTAGAAAGAATCCGCACTGCGATGCCACCCAGCTTCTGTCTGCCTGGTCCTTCTTCCATCATCCACTTCCTGTAATAACCAGCCTATTTTTTGTTAACCATGACATGGAACAGGTAAATACATGGGCACAGTGACACCTGCAAAAAGCTGATTAGATTTAAAACACTTCTATAGGCACTGTGATATGATCATTAGAAATGATATTCTCCTGATGAGTTGCAGTCATCTCTGCTCTGTGTACAGGTCGTGTCTCAAAACTGATAAATGGACTGCTCACAACCTGCCATTCATGACGATGGAGTGTATATGATTACAAGGCTGGTATACAAAGCATGTTCCTCTGAGTAAGTTCTTGTCAAGATTAGCATTGAGATAGTACATGAAGATATTTTGAAACAAGAAAACTCTAATTTGGCCTTTCTTTTTTTTTTAACAAATTTGCATAAATGTGGCATTGTTTTGTTATGTTCTGGGTTATTTTTTATTATTTTCAGTGCTCATCTAATTTACATCTATGTGCATTATGTGTGCATGTGTCTACTACCAAGTTTCTAGTACTTAGTCTTTACTCCAGTAGCATTCAGTGTTTTGTTTTGTTTTTTTGTTTTTTTTATTATTTAAGTGCATGCTGGTCTTTCAAAAACCTTTGCCACTACACTCGTTTTTACTTCTCTTAGGAATCTTTAATCATTTCCCCATGCATTTAAGGTAACCCAGGCTCTAGAACTCCTATAATAATATATAAACACACAGTCATCTAACATACATTCATTTACTCACCTGACTACCAAAGATTTTATTTATATTCTTACGTGACATCTAGAACTAGTTTTCCACATGCTGTCAGTGCTTCTATAGAAGACAAAAGTAAACTTACTGTTTGTGCTCATCCAGTCCCAGTTTGTTGATAGTTACCAGGTCCGGCACTTTTACTCCCTCTCTCTACCTGTCCAGCCTTATGCAGTACACGTGATTTCCACAGGATTGGTGAACAGAAGTGTGATATTTCACCAGCGTAATGTGAACCAGCAAACTCGTTGTGTCACGTTTTAATTTAAGCCTGTGCAAATCAAGTTGTCGTTCCAGATGATATCAAGATATCCTTCAAATGATTGTGGCACTCCTGTGTAGTGCTTGGACAAGTCCTTATGTCCCAGTCGAAATGGGTACTACTGCACTGATACGGCTGATTTTGAGCTCAGGCTGCTCTCCCTCTCTCTCTCTCTCTCTCTCTCTCTCTCTCTCTCTCTCTCTCTCCCCCCACCCCTCCCTGGTTCTCTGGGAGGAGATAGTTAAGACAGGTGTTCTATGACATAACTCTCCAGCATGAAATGTCCAGTCAGATGGGTTGGGTGTAAGGTCAAATATCCTTTTAGGTTGAGAGAAGAGTGATTTGTGTTGAAGTGTACACTGTCTTGTTCCTTTAACCCACCTCAGGTGTGATTCCCATACCTGCTCTGTGAAAAGAGGAGGAGCCGATCAACCAATAACGTTATTGGTTTCCTCATTATGCGATGTGTTATTGTTGAGTCACTTCAATTACATTCATTCTAAGCTGATGGTTCATTTTGTACTGTGACATCGAAACATTGGTCACTTTACAGGGAAGGATGTTGAAGGTCTAAAGGAGAAAAGGAGGATGAGAGGAGATATAAATTTGGCTCAGGGCTGCTGTCATATCCTTGTCTCTGGCCTGGATCAAGAGCATAATGGCGTGTTGTGCCGGACAAGCAAAATATGTGATTAGCCACAGGAGGTGACACAAGTAACCTCATGCGCAACATCTCTCCTTGGGAGGACATAGCACCCATTGTCCTTTCTCCACACTCTGTCAAATATCTCTAGTACATAATGCTGCAGTGTTCACATGCATAAAGTGACATTACCCAGCAGTCCACAGTTATTTGCCAGTAGATTTTTGAAAATACCCCATCTACTGTCACAGGAGTAGAAGAGGCCCATATCATATCACCCTAACCCACTTTCTATGGAGATCTCAAGCCGGCTTGAGCTAATCTAACACACCAAGGCACATTTTCCAGATGTTCTCACCAGTGGCCAGAAATAAAACTGACAGCTGATTTCCTTGGGGGAAAGAGAAAGTTCCTCTGATTATCCTTTTGCTACCCTGTATTTGGTAGTTGGGATACTGATTGACCCAAAGCACATTTGACAATTCATTATAAAGTCATTTGTTAAGACAGTTTGCCAGGAAAGACACAGTGCAGGCTTGCAGGCTGGGCTCCATTTCAAATGTCCATCTCAAATGTCAGTAATTTTAGAAACTCAAATCCCAGTGGCTTGAAAAAGGCCATCCTGAGTGATTTGAAAAATTAACCCATTATATATGGGTTCTGAACAAACAGAGGGATGTAATGAAGTTGCTTGATGCTTGCAATATCAGACACCTACTGTGCACCATTTATTCATATTCATTCATTCATTCATTCATTCATTCATCCTCAGTAACTGCTTTATCCTGGTCATGGTTATAGTGGATCCAGAGTGAAAAGGAACACACCCTGGGTACACATATACACATTCATTCACAATTTTGAGAAGCCAATCCACAAACCGGCATGTTTTTGGGAGGTTGGGTAAAAAAACTAGAGCACCCAAAGGAAACACACATGGACATAAGGAGAGCATGCAAAACTGTCCACTGTGTGGAAAATACATGATAGTATAACAGACATTATGATGAGGCTACGCATAGATGGTGCAAGAACGATAGAGGCCACACAATGCTAGGTCTCTAAAGATGACCACACTCTGGGTCTGGATGTTATAAAAAGAGGAACGGTCCATCTTTTGCCTCCTGAAAGAGAAGACATCAGAAAGCAAAAGGCAGACTGTTCCTATATTTAAATTACGGAGGATACCTTAAAGACCGCAGAAACCTTAAAGACAGCAAAGCACTACAGAGGGTGGTCAGAAATGGTTCAGAGGATCCCCCATGTAACTTCCCACACTACTAGATATTTACCACACACTCTTTCTTCGTAAGGCAGCCTGGCATCTAAAAGACCCCAGTTACCCAGCGCATCAGGAAGAAGGTACAGAACTATTAGCACTTGGACCACAAGATTCAGGGACCATATATACACCTCAATAACCTCATTAGGAACACTTGAAACCTTTCAAACACCAACATCTATTGTTACTGTACTGCACTATTGGACATATTCCACTTTCTAAACATTGCACAAGCCATTTCCTACATTACACATGCCATTCCACTTTGCCCTTTAGTTTAACAATGAATGTCTTCTGATGATACTGTGATAAAAAATGTTGTAATGTAATGTTGTCTCTTGCGGTTGAACATCAGATGAGTGGTGAGTTGTCTTGGCGCTGTGAATACAGCTGCTTTGTGTGTAGTCTTGAGGAATGATAAGTAAGATCAAGATAAGTAAGATGTTCACATGACAATAAAGAGCTTCTGACTTTGATGTTATAATAAGTATGAATGCACTGGTGAGAACTCATGCTGAAAAGGAGCATTAAGCATTATGTTATGCCAGAAGCTATGATATTCTAGAAGGTGTACGATACCAGGATTTGTATTATGCATGAATGATGCATGAATGAGACACAAAAACAGAGGAATCTAAGCAAATAGGTCATTATTCCTCTTAGGAGAAATGGTATCAGTCTCTTAGGTTTAGTACAGTTTGGTTGTATAAGTAAGGAATGAAACGGGACAGAGTGTGCTGTTATAGGAAAATAATCAACAACAGGGTGGTGTGATGTAACCTGACACGAAGCAGAGTTACTGTTATCACCTTGAAGTAGCAACACATTCCAACGCATTTTATTCCTCTTATACTGTATGCTGATTACAATTTTTTCTTAATTAAAGAACATCATGTCCTACTTTTTATCACTTTATAGTTACATTTAATGTCTGCATAACAAGTTATTTTATGATTATCACTTACATTAGCAGTCATAAACAGTCAAATCTCGACTTTCCTTTGAAGTTAATAAGACAAAAAAAATGCAGCTTGTTTCATTTCAAGTCCTATCTCCTGAAGACTTTCTCATGGTGGAAAACATAAACTTAAAAACAGCTTTACCTCTGCCTGTTACAAAGCACTGACACTGAAGACTTCTTACAAAAATACTAAATAAGCATCTCTTACAGAAAGCTTGACCATACAATGATTATACCTTTTGCTTTGTTAAAAAAAAAAAGTTTTTGTATGTCTATGTGGAGCATCCACCATGCAAGAGCCTGTAAATCTGTTACTATGAAAGATAACATATTATAACAAGCACATTAATCTAAATCTTAATCAATCAAGACCAATCAGATTTGAGAATTCAACAGCACTGTGTTATGATTTAAAAAAAAAAAAAACAAATTCCTTAAACAGCCATCTAGTTAGCTAATCATGTAATGAGACATTGTGGCTTACATTACTTGTATGTAAATGGTACATGACATACTCCTGTCAGCCAAGAAGAGGAATCTGAGGCTACAGTTAGCACAGGCTCACTGAAACCTTTTCTAATCTTCAACTTCCCAGTTTCAGTGATAATTTTACACCACGTTTTTGGTTTTTTGTTTTTTCACAATGCGCATGTATTAACAGGCACACACTGCATACTATCAGTGAGACTGGTTTGATATTATAGCCAATTATAATATTATATCTCCAAACATACTTCAGTCTAGAAATAAAGAGTTTGAGGCATTTGATTACCAGGTTTGGTTGTATCAGAACCTGGAACCAAACAAAAATCTGATCCATCCAAGGATTATTAACTGTGTGTTATTAACTCTGTTAATAATGAAAAAAGATTCAGGAGAGAAGAAGAACAGTCATAGGAAAAGGGACAAAGAGAGAGAGAGAGAGAGAGAGAGAGAGAGAGAGAGAGAGAGAGAGAGAAATAGTGCAGGGATGAAAAAACATATATTTGACTAATAGTCCTGGTGCCTGTATCACATTGCACAGGGAGTAAAACCAAACACAATCACACAAGCACAGACCTAAATGCTCTAATCAAGCAATGACTTAATCTGACATAAATAATGAGACTGCATTATGTTCCTGTTCCATGGGGCAATGCAAAACAGACCACAGCACCACATTTTAATCCAGCATCATAAACCAGATTGATTTCTGTGTCTAGCCTCATGTGACACCGGAATATACATCATGTGACATGAGGGTAGGTCAAGTAATAAAAACATGTTAGTAATCAATAATAAAACACACACACACGTCGTAACATGTATATATACAGTATATTATTTATTATATTTCTTTATTATTATTATTATTATTATTATTATTATTATTATTATATTTTTCAAAAAGGATGAAAAATATTTTGAGAAAAATTTTCTGGCCAATGGTCTTTGAGTTCATGTTTGTTTCTTATGTTGTTTTTATATCATGTATATGATTTTCAACAGAATCTCGCAGTTAATAGCCTGAAAATGTATATATTTTTCATGCACTGAATATGTGAAAACACACATTAGCCGCCATTTTATCTAAAATAAATGCCACCAAACTATGGTCATTTGGTGGTGGTAAAATGGAGGTTAGAATTTTGTTTTATAATAATTCTATATATTTTTAATATTATTCATTTTTGAATAAAAATTATACCAAATGACTAAAACCAAATACACCTACTGTATTAGGTGAAGTCAAATGTTTTCAGTGTTACAATCTACCCTCATTCGGTAATTGATTGTAATCATATATAATTATACCACAGCGCTTTTGAATGCTTGAACCTGATTGGTCAGAAGGTGTTAATTAATTTTCTGTGACAGTTGCACCAATTGCAAGGCAAATCACAGGTTAATTTTAATGTGCTCTTTCTAATATTTTATTGTTTCTATAGTTACACAGAGGTACGGTGTACGGTGGACTCTCCACATAAATGGATTAAAAAACGTGTAATCATTAATATGGTGACGTTCTCTGGGAGAAGGCATAACCAGGGTTAATTTATATCCTGTTCTTGCAAAAAGAAGCAAGTGTTGGCTCCACTATCAATGGTATTTTACTTTTGTGATGGCAGTTATAACACTTTTAATTATAGAATATAATATAGCTTGATTAATGTTGTCATTGTGTTCATATCGTACAGCTACAAGTGTTGTTTTTTAAACATTTCCTGGTGTCACATCATTTAAAATCATACACATTACTTCATGTAAATGATCTGATATATACAAAAAAGGCACATGGTTTTCTGGTCACATGATAACATAATGGCTTTCTGAAATTTAGTTACACCATGGAAACAAATTTTATAGGCAAAAGTTATGCAAATAATAATAATGTCATTTTAAAACAACATATAGGTATGATTTTATTTTATTTTATTTTATTTTTTTTTTTTGGGGAATACTAGAATATTTGCCAAACCATTCTTACTAAGAAAAATTTTAAAATTTAAGAATTTTAAGGCTTAAACCTTTTTTAAATTATTTTCTTACAGAAATAAAAAAAAAATGCCTTTCAAGGAAGAGATGCATTCAAGTAAATGCATTCAAGTTTCTATAGCAAACAGCTTTTTTATGTTTTTATGTTTTATGGTTTTTTATGATATTAAGGGATGCAGACACAAAAAAAAGAGCATTATGTAATTGATCCAAGTACTACTGATTGTACAGTTAAAGATATGTCTTTATTAGAGCCATGCCAGAAAGAAGATTTTATGTGAACCGCATTCAGCCATGTACTTGTGTTTACATGCATTTAGGGCGTAAGAGCAAGAGCTGACGTCACCGAGCAAATAGGATGCTGACAAAGATGTTTATTTGTCTGCAGAATATGGAAAATTGTGGGTGAAAGAAGGCTCAGTCTATGAGCGAGGGATGAGTGAAAGGTACAGGAAGAGTGAGGGAGGGAGGTGAATGGGTCTCTGTGATGGGCAGACGAGACAAGAGAGGGAGCCTTGTGGTGTGTTTCCATGTCAGCATGTCAGCATGGTCATGTCTGGCATGACTGATGTGTGTGTGTGAGTATGAAGGTGTGTGAAGGTACTGAGAATATAATAGAAATTTAAGGACATGCTTATACAGTATGATGTAGTGTTAAACATTTACATCAGTATCACGTGCATCCTGTGAGCATTTTTTTTTTCTCTGATGTGTCACAACATCCTTCCACAATTAATGGTCATTATGCATCAGAATGGCTCGAAGATGTAGACGGAACTCCTGACTATGTGTTTCAAAGCACTGATGATTAAGAAACGCCAGCATGCCTAGAGGAAAAGCAGAACACATTAGTTTCGTATTTTCGTATTAATAAATATTGAGGTGGTCACCATGATCTCATGTGTAATATGGGAACAATTAATATTGGCCTTAACTAGATGTGATGGATTCCTCGGCACAGGGCACAAGAGCGAATGTTTTTCATTAGTTTCCCATTGTATTAAGAGGCAACATGAAGGAGGACGGAGAGATAGATAGAGAAAAACACTACCAATGAAGGCATTATAAATCTTCTTTTTAAAGGCAAATTTCAAGGCGATTTTGTTTTTCACATTCTTTTCAAGGACCGTTTATAAGAATTGAGTAATCAGAAGGTCAACGCTGCCAACGGAGAGCTGTCTGAGATTGCATGAGATGGCATGAGCATTTAAATTGCATGGAATTAAGCAATCACTCACTAAAAATAAACTATCTAACAAACAAGAGCTAATGTTGGATATGGTGGGAATGATGCAGTGAGCGCCTTCTTGTAGGCAAGATGGGAAAAAAGAGTATATAGTTGATTAAATATATATATATAGAGAGAGAGAGCATTCCTTTAGCCTACTGTAATTATTCCCATTAGCTTTTTGGAAGGTTTGAGAACGCAGTAGTGAAAACATGCTCAAGGAAAGACAGAGGAGAAGGCATAGTGCCGAACACTGATTGAGACATTTAAGTGTGCCGTGAGAGGTGCTGTACTAGTGACTGGCATTGACTAATGTGCTCGTGTGTGTGTGTGTGTGTGTGTGTGTGAGAGAGAGAGAGAGAGAGAGAGAGAGAGAGTATAGTCAGCCTTGGTGGAGCAGGAAATGTGAAATAGGAAAAAGATTTATATTTGGACATATTGTCATTGGTTCTTCTCGTTGCAAAGCAGCTTTGACATTTTCTTTCCCATATCTGTGCAATACACACATGGCAAAGTGCGCACAACTGTTTTTTGTTCCCGGCTACATGCTATGAATGCGAACATGGAACAAATCACAGAAATGAGAGCTGAATATACACAGCAGGCTGTAAAGTACATGCTAGACCTTCATACTTGCACTCTGACTGAATGGTGGCCTCAATGAATCTCAAACTGGCTACATCCAACTGCAGACCAATCAGATCTAATATTCTAACCAGATACCATGGTGTATCAAATGTATCAGATAAGAAAATTAGCGTTGATTGGTCTACAGCTGGAAGTAGCCAGTTTGCCGAAATTCGCAGAGACCTTAATGCAATCAAAGTGCCACATTACTCATTAAGTCACATTACATAAACATTATTAAACAGACATGGGTTCACAAGAAGTGCATACTAAGTTTACTAAAATATTTTTAAAAGCTTGAGAAATATCACTTGTCTGTAAATTAGCTTATAATAGAGGGAATACTAAGAGGCACCGGAAGATACTTACTGACAGGTCATTAGTCTTTAATGTAATTTCAGTAAAAACGCAAGGTATTAAATGTCCTTTAGTAACAGAGTTGGATCTAGTTGAACAAAATAAAAGGCTTTTTATGCCAAGGTTAATTGTGTCACTGTACAGATGGATTAAAGCACGTCTGTTCATTATTCCCACAGAAAATAAAAGAGGGGAAAAAGCGGCTAGTCAACCTTTCTAGGTTTCTGCACATGTAGGGCATTTGTTATGATTTTCACATTTTTTTCATGATAAATTTATTTTAACATTATTTCCTTTATGATTCATTTATTTTCAGATGTGATTTTTTTTTCACAATTTTTTCCTTTCGCATGTGATTTTTTTTTTCACATGATTCATTTATTTTCATGTATGATTTTGTTTTCACATGATCTGTTTATTTCCACATGTTAATTTTTCACATGTAGGACACGTTTTTATTCTCACAAAACTCAACTCAACTCATTTGCAAGGATCACTTGCAAATGTTCTTGAGCTTATGGGATGAAAAATAATTGCTTGGTGGTGTAAAGGATGATTACAAGGACTTGAGGGCGATAGAGGGATGAATTCTGAATTAAATATGGTTCAGTGACCTCCTATACATGTCCATGAGAAGAAATAAAAGAGACTGGATGCGTGAAAACAATTAAATGATAGCATGTCATTAGGAAATTATTAGTTATTAATAAGCATTCTAATGGGATTGCCCACCAGAACACTGCCTCCATCTGCTCCAATTCAAATACATAGAATAACAAGTTATATATGCATACCAAGAGAGTTATATTGTAACTCTCTTGGTGTTGGAGTCACCTGAGAAGACAGTGAACTGATAGTGTATGTAAAAAAAAAAAACCTTTAGACATAAAATGCATTTAGTGCCAAGAATGAGACTTCATTTGAAAGAACTGGCATTGACGGGTGGAGCAAATAACCCAAAGCCTTACCTGCAGCTCAATTTATGACAACACAAATGTTTTCTGACATGTTTTTTCCGCCAGTGACATTCTCCAGTTCTGTTTGGAGTGTAATGGTTGCTGCCAGTACAATAGTACTGTGTTTATGCGTCTCTGTAAAACATTAGCAGATCTATTCAAAACACTATGTGGAAGTTGATAAAAATCTGCAGGTTGCCCTTTCGTCATTTGTATCTAGCACTTGGAGACAGCATAATGTCAATGTCTTATTTTGGCTTTCTTACCAGTTCCATATGTTCTCATTCACATGTTCAGCTGCAGGAGAAAGTGAGAACAAGCCATCACTACGGCATGGAGTCGTAAAAATATGGCCACATAAGTTATAAGATTTACAAATGCTGATTCTTTATCAGGTCTTGGCATAAATAGTTCAACTGGAGGTGAATGTTATGAAACTGCATTATCGGTACATTACAATTTCAAAAACTTATGGCCCCCGGAAGTCTATGGAATGGGTCCTTTTTCTTTTTTGCACCATCTCTAATTCTAAAAATCAGCATTTGACACTTAAACAACATTTTTTAGGTTTAAATTAATCTTGTATATGCACATGTGACTTCATGTGAATAATATGTGATAAATAAAATCACAGATCCTACATTTGGTTGTGAAAATAAATGAATCATGTGGGGGAAAAAATCACATGAAACAAGTGGGGAAAAATCTGTTGAAATTAAATGAATCATGGGGGAAAAAATGTGAAAATAATTAATCATGTGTGGGAAAAATCACATGTAAATATAAATGAATCGAGTGATAAATAAATTAATCATGTGTAAGGGTAAAATCACATGTAAATATAAATGAATCGAGTGATAAATAAATTAATCATGTGTAAGGGTAAAATCACATGTAAATATAAATGAATCGAGTGATAAATAAATTAATCATGTGTAAGGGTAAAATCACATGTAAATATAAATGAATCGAGTGATAAATAAATTAATCATGTGTGGGTAAAATCACATGTAAATATAAATGAATCGAGTGATAAATAAATTAATCATGTGTGGGGGGAAAAAAATCAGATGTAAATATAAATGAATCAAGGGATCATGGGTAAAAACCACATGTGAAAATAAATAATGTGTAAAAATCACATGAAAATAAATTATTCATGTGAAAAAAATATGTGAAAAGAAATCAATCATGGGAAAAAAAATCACATTTGTAAATAAATGAATCATGTGAAAGCAATCACATGAAAATCACAAGTAAAATTCATGAGTGGAAAATAAATACACATGCACTACATGTGAAAAATATGTGAAACATAAAGTGCCTGAAGAACTTGACTGTGAATCATTTGATTATTCACACGTGAAGGTCCTGTGCCTTTTCTGTAAGAACAAGGACCAGATTTGCACAGTAGGCACATGGAGGTAATAAACAGCAGGTAGTAGAGTTAATAAAGCTATGTGTGCAGTAGGTGTCCAGTGTGTTAAAATGAGGAAATGTGTGAGAAACCTGAGATGGACACTAACCAGGACCATAAGAAACAGACAGCTGCTGGACATGTTGGCTAAAGCACTTAATGTGAATCCTGAAGGAGGATTGGATTACTGAAGTGTGAGAGAAATGTAGTTTTACTTTGGCATGTGATGTACGTAAGACGAACAGGGTGGGTGGGAGAGTATGAAGACCATACATTTATCTCTCAGTTATGCCAAGTTATCACAGAATCCTGAACAACTGTTGACAACTGACTAAAGGCTGCAAGTTAGGAGTGTATTCTGATTTACAGAGGGGATAGGTGTCAGCTGGGGGAAGAAAGCAGGAATATGAGTTATGAAATAGGATGTTTCTGACTTAGGGCAAGGAAAAGCTGTCATGTTAGCTCAGAACACACACACACACACACACACAGAGTTATTTGTACCGCTGTCCTGTAAATACTTGTGCTTACACCTAAACCAGCTGTTTTTAATGCAGACCATTTTCTGAAAACACATTGTATCAATGCATTGCATTATTGCAGTACCATATTAAATAACTGCCTGCTTTAAACACAGTGAGAAGAAATAAGTATTTGGACACTTTTATTTATGCAATTTTATACAATTCAAGTGCATATATATCCGCTTCACTTTTACACACATAATGTGCAATCTTTTTACTTTTTACTTATATGAATAAATATGAACAAAAAAGTATGTATTTATAAGCATATGTTTAAAAATCAAAATTGATAGGGAAAAATGTATTCAGATACTATAAATTCTAGATGTAAATGCTGCAAAAAAATGTTCACATGCAAATTGCCCCAGGTGTCTTTATAAAAGACGTTGGTTTCACGCAACAAGTTTTCAGAAAACATTGTTAAACAACACTCGAATGGAAAAAACTACAGAGCCATAGCAAAGACCTTAAACATCTGTCAGAAAAACTGGTTCAATATATGCAGGAGGAAAAGTCATGAAACCACAACCCATCATCCCTGGACAGGTGCACCACCCAAGATTTCACACTGTGCTCTCAAACTACTGTAATGATAAAGAAGGAACGATGGAAGCCTGCAGTCACTTGAAAAGAGTTGCAGTACGACCTGAAAGTAGCAGAAGCAACAGCTACACAAAGAGCACTGAGCAATAAACTGCACCGCAATCATCTCTGTGCCTACACCCCATGCAAAACTCCTCTGCTAAAAAAATAAGCACAGAGATGCACGTCTAAAGGAATTCAGACAAATCAGAATACGCTCTGGTCGGACGAAACAAAAATAGAACTGTAGTAACAATTCAGCACGTCATCTTTGAAGACAGAAGGGTTGTGCACATGATCCCAAGAACACCATACCCACTGTGAAGTACGGAGGTGGGAGCATCATGATATGGGGCTGCTTCTCTGCAAACGGTACTGGTGCATTACACACCATTTAAGGAAATATGAATAGAGCAATATACCAGGACATATTAGAATTTAATCTCATCGGCCAAGAATAGGAGAATTTAATCTCATCGGCCAAGAAACTGAATCTGGGGAGATGGACGTTTCAACAAGTCAACAACCCCAAATATACAGCCAAAATAACTCAAGAAGGCCTTGCATGGCCTAGCCAATCTCCTGACTTGAATCCTACTGAAGATTTATGGAGGATGGTGAAATTGTGAGTCCATCAGATCATAACCTTGGGGAATTGAAGATGATTTGCCAAGAGAAATGGGCCAAAATTGAAACACAATGCTTTAAAAACCTGATTATTTCTTCCCATAGACATCTCCAGCTGTAACTGTCAACAACAGTTCTGCAAAAAAAAGTACTAATGTTATTCATTTGTGGTGTCTGAATACTCGGTTTGTGCTTATGAACACATACTTTTCAAATGTCAAAATATATCACCATCTCAGAAGGTTGTTTTAATATTTAATATTAAAGCTCCAGTTTGTGTAACCTTTATAGTCATTAAGGAAAATGTCCTCACGGCATCACAGGTTTCCCGTTTTTTTCATGATCATCACGATGCTGCAAGACCCCCATAAAAAACATACGTTATTTACGACCACATGTAAACATGTCAAAATGGCACCCTTTGAAGGTTGCACTTGGAAATGATGGTTTTGATTTATTCTGAATGTGCAGTAGAAGTAAGCCAAGGAACCTGGACCTGCAATATGATTTTCAAAACATTTCACCACTCGCCCGAGAGACTTCATCAGTTCTATTGAGTGGTGGAAAATTCTTCAGCATTTAAATCTGTCTCTAAATTAAGTCTCTCTCTCTCTCTCTCTTACACGCACACACACACAAAACACGGAAGATAGAGAGACATAAATGTCTAACAGACCAGACAAGGTAACACAAACACTATCCAAACAGAAATGCAAATATTACTCCACTGGTGGAAAAAAAAAAAACAAAACAAAACAAAAAGCTACTACTACTTCAGATCAAGACACTACATGCAAGGACAAGGGACACTCATTTGAGGACAACGGTGTTAAACAGACAAAACAAGCAAAACACTACTTCGCTTTTATCCCTCCAACATCCTATATAAACCCTTTTTAGTGATATTCTGTGATGAGTTTTAAGATAGAGACAGCTAGAGGTAACATAGCATCAACCCAAGCCAACAGGCATGTCATATCGATAGCATTCACTTGGCTAACATTATTATTCTTTCTTTGATACCTCAACAAAGTCCTCACTGTTTCTAGGAAAACATTGTCCATGATTTGTAAATACTGTAGTCCATAATGGAAGGTTACTTCAGGATAACATACATCAGCTCATATCTTTAACATTAAAGTCAACAATATACAACCTCTAACAGCTCCTTACTTACTGACTGAAACACAAACACTGACCAGCCACTTTAATAGGAACACCCATACCCCTGTTCATTCGTGCACTTAACATCCAATCATGTAGCACCAGCACAGTGCATAAAATCATGCAGGTACATGTCAAGAACTTAAGTTAATGTTCACATCAAACATCAGAATGGGGAAAAATGTGATCTCAGTGATTTTAACAGTGACATGGTCGTTGGTGCCAGCTGGTTTGTGTATTTCAGAAACTGCTGGAAATTTCCTGGGCTTTTTATGCATACATGACTATGTCATTTGCACAGAATAGTGTGAAAAAAACAAAAAAACAACCAGTGTGTGGCAGTTCTAGAGGAGGAAATGCCTTGTTGATGAGAGAAGTCAGAAGAGAATGGCCAGACTGGTTTGAACTGATGGGAAGTAACTATAGTAAGGATATAGAAAAGATATAGTAACTCACATAACCACTCTTTACAACTGTGGTGAGCAGAAAAGCATCTCAGAATGCACGACACGATGAACCTTGATCACGATGATCAGCTACAACAGCCCAAGACCACATCAGTTTCCACTATGCCAGCCACAAACAGGAATCGGAGGCTTCAGTGGGCGCAGGCTCATAGTTGTAGATGCCAAACTAGAACACTTTAAGGAGGCTAAGAACGCTTTAAGGAGGCTTCATAAATATACAAAGAACCCCTTAAAGAACACTTGAAGAATCCTTTCCTAAGAGTGTCAGTAGTGACCTGACTTCCCACTAATCTTATATTTTTTAATAAAATATAAGGTATGTAATGTCAGTAAAGGAGAAAATCAATAAAATGCTCTCAGTAACTTCATAGCCCAACTAAAATTTCCAGCATATTTATTTTTATTTTCAAATAGTGGTGACCTAAAGCATACAACAGCATTTCTTGTTATTACATATAAGTTGGGATGTAGTGAGCAGGAGCACTTCACATATTAGTACTCTCCTTCTTGTTCTTGGGGGACTCATCACAGCAAACAGTATTTTACCATGTGCCAAGAAAACCCTCTCTATTAGTTAACCACTGAAGCCTACAAAAACAGAAGGCAAGCTGGTCTTGTAACAAGGCCTAACCCCATTCTGTTTTTTACTGGAAGAAAGATGGTTCATCTGAGTGCAGAGGTGCAGCCATAGCTGCAGTTGGATTTAAATTCACACAAATGGTCCGACACAAATGGGATTGGATAGTAGTTCAGAGTTTTATTAACTGCACTGTATATAGTCAGGTGTGAGAGATTCTTTTCAATGGGAAAATGTGTTGGAAAAACATAAGGGGTGAAGATACTTTTGGGAAGTTTGGAAAAAGCCAAGCTGTGCCAAGATTCCAAAACAAATCACCATTGTAAATTCAGATGGGTCAGATTACAACAATTTAGCAGAACAAGTTTATCTGCTCTGTAGTATCCATGGCAGATGTTTATTTCACAGATTATTTTGCAGTGTTATTCTGTTTCACCCCCATAACTGCCGATTCTGCTGAAAAATCCAGCATGGTCTGACCAGCTACCAGCTGGCAAAACACAGGCTGAGCTGGTCAAGCAGGTAGACCATCTTTGCCGACTAGTAAGTGCAGTTAGAAGACACAAATATAGTAGCACCATCCTGTCCATCTGTGATATTTATGCTTTATATGCTTGTGTCCCGATCTACACTACTTCTTTGGATACTCAGTGATCTACACATTATTTCTCAGAAATAAAGGTATCAAACTGTACTTTTCTTTGTCCATGGGGTGGTACAGATTGTGCACCTTTAGTAGGTGTCTTGGGGGTAGGGTGGTGCAGCAGGTATTGTTGCCTCCTCACAGCTCCGGGGCCCTGGGTTGGATCCTGAGCTCAGGTTACTCTCTGTGAGGAGTTTCTGCTCATGATAGACTCCAGATTCACTGCAACTCTGAGCATAAAGCTGAAAATGAGTGAGTATGCATCTTTCACCTTTAAGGTACATAATCTTAAGGACTACTGATGTACCTTTAATGCCTTAATCTAAAAGCCAATTAAAGGTATGCCACATGCACTTTCCCAAATAAAATATACATACTAAAGGTGCAAAAGATCTCAAACATTTTCTGATGAATTTAGTTAAACAATAAAGAAACTGGAAAATAACTTACCAGCTGGCAAGGCTGATCTACAAGCTTGGCCAGATTGGCCTGTGTTTTGGCAGCTGGTAGCTAGTCAGATCAAGCTGGAACTGCCTGCCTCACACAAACCCTAGACATGGAGAGTCACACCCTCAGGCGCCTGGTAAGCATCTGAGTCAACCTGTCCACCCTGAAAGGTGTTCTAATTGGCTTACATCCTAAAAGAAGGTGGCGGTTTTCTTTTAATTCTAGGTTTGAGAGGGTTGAAATTTTTCAAGACCCTGCTTTTTCACGTGTTAAGGGTGCCAGATGCAGTACAACTACAGGACTGGCTCACGTCAGTGGATCTGCACCATGTTTATTTTCATGTCTCCATCACCCCAGAAGACAGATTCTTTTTAATGTTTGTTTTCCGAGGATAGGTATTCCAATTCCAATTCCTAACCTTCATTCTCTCCCTAGTGTCATGCATGTGTGGAGATGTATGCAAGTGGCCTATTCTCCCCTGAAGGCCAGTGACCTCAAGATACTGGCGTACTTGGACAACTGGCTTCTATGTGCCCCATCAGGGAGAAGGACACTAGTCAGCTACATTACAGCCTCATGGGGTGTCAGAAAAGACATCCCTAACATCAAAACATGCCAGACAATTTACTGTGTCTACACTTTGACTGATTTCCTAACTGGTGCAGCTTGCTTGAGGAGTGGTCAGTAAGCTGGTTAGACAAATATGGAGACATGGTTGGACTGGTCAAAGTAGGGGCAGGCTACAGCGTTGTAGGCTCCTCGGATATTGATGTATACATGGTCCAAATGCAGCACACTGCAGCACCATGGATAATATCTCTCTGGTAACTCATAGGCTTATTATGGCCTTTCTGAAAGGGGCAAGGCACCTCTATTTGCCATGATTTGCTATTGTGTGCATGTAAAGAAGCTACTGAATTGATCGATCCTGAGCTCAGGTTAATGTCTCTACAGAATTTCTGTGCATGTTTTCTCCATGTCCATGCGGGTTTCCCCCAGGTTCTCTGGTTTCATCCCACCTCCACAAATACATGTTGTTAGGTGAATTGGCTATTCTAAATTGCCCCAGGGTGTGAATGAATGTATGAGTGTGTGTGTGCGCATGGTGTCCTGTGATGGACTGGTGTCCCATCCGCGGTGTGTTCCCACCTCAACCCCTGTGTTCCAGAGCTGGACTCCGCATCCAAGAAAAAACTCCAAGAAATAATGGAAAAAAGGTATATTATAACATATCTAGTCAGTCTTTTGCAGCAAGCCTAGACAGGGAATTAAAACTTTCCTCTGACCGGTATTTGGACAAACTCAGTGTGAGTCATGCTTGTAGTTTGGAGTTCAGTGCTAAAAGGACCAGGCTAATCACTCATGAATCACAGTACCCGAACCCTGAAGAAAGATAGAGAGTTAGTGAGGATGTAGCCCTAAAATGGTGGCCAATATTCACAGGGGGAAATGAATGACCTTTCAGTCCATAAACACTGAGTAAAATGAACTGAGGACGGATCGAGTTATACTGCTCTAGTGATGTGTCTTCAGTATTGCTTCCATGTCTTGCTGTTATATGGCCCTAAAACAACAGGGGGACCAGTTAGTGATAACACTTGAGATTAGGTGTAAAACATATCCAGCTGTGTGCAAATCTGTTAGAGTGTGATGAAGCAAACCTCTGGGCATATTTATATCTGCTTTAAGACCCTTGATATATGGTCTTTACCATATCGGTTTACAGACTTGTGACACACACATGCATTATTTATAGATATCATTAATTGGGTAAGGTTGTGGCTGTGTAGATGAGTTCTTTCTGCTTCCTAACTTATTGCTACTGTTGCAAGTAATACAATGCCAGCAGTGTCATGCCAGGTTCTTAATTCCGTGATGAGTGTTATATCACTCATAAAAATGATCATCCAGTGTTCTTTTGGAGAATGTGGAGTTAACTGTAGCTCTTGCAGTGTTTGTCATTGAACCACTGCCATTTTCATTTTACCCTGCATCAGTACATTTGCATGGATGGAGTTCCAACTCAGTTAATGAGAGATTAGCATGTCATTGGGAGACACAGTGGGTTGCACAAATATTCACCCCCCTCAATTTTGTGCAAGTTGTAATGTTACAACCTGGAACTGAAATGGACTTAATGGGGATTATCTGCATTAAATAACATAATATTGAAGTGGGGAGGGATTAATTTTGTTTGCAAAATTATTTTCAAAAATTTTCAAAAATTATTTTTTAAAAAAGTGTGTGATTGCGTAAGTATTTATCAAGTATTGTTGCCTAAAATTCAGTTCCAGGTTGTAACACTACAAATATTACCAAAGGTGGTGAATTCTTATGCAAGCCACTGTATCTCCCAGTCCTAATCCTAATCCTCTAGTTGAATTTTAAGTACTAGACTGAGGGTCAATGTGGTCACAAAAGATATAGAGGTGAAATGACTAAGCTTGTTGTACTTTAGGGCTTAAAGTGTGATGTAACATGGAAATGGATTGTAAACAAGAGCAATCAAACTTGAAATGGGACCTAATCATGGAACAAAAGATCAATGTGTGTAAGCCAACGATTCACCTCTCAGTGACATGCAAGTTCCAGGAAATGAAAGCCAAAACACTCATGGATGCCTCCTAGCAGTCTATATACTCTTTACTAACCTGGCCTTGCCAGTACTCCACTACAGTTTTCTCCATTCTCACTTTCCCACCTTGCCGTACCCCTGACCTATAAATCCAAACTGTTCCAGAACATTTAGAATGTAAACTCTGAATGTCAGCTGTACTAAGAACATTCCATGTTTTCCACTGTAGTAGGGCTTGGATTGCTAAGGACTTGGATTGCTAACTTTGCTAATGATTACTAAAATCCTTCAAAGTGTGTGATAAAAACATTTTTTACTACCATAATAAATATTCTAAAAATAAAAATATAGAACTTTGACTTCCCAATAGAGAAAGCTCAGAAGTGCTAAGAAGGTCTATAGTAACTTCCTTGTTTTCCTCCAAGAGGTTCACCACCATTAATTTGTTTCAGTGTTAGGCTATGTTAGCAGTTAATTGCAGTAATTATGTTATGGAGTTTCACTTTGTTAAACTTGGCCGGCTTATGTGGAGTCATGCCATCCATAACTCTCGAGAACAGCACTGCATTCATCAGACTCTCAATGGTCGCCCCCTGGTGAGTCGTTCGGAAACAAACACTTCAGTCTTCTTATTACGGTTTGTCATAAGCTGAAAATTGTCAGCAATTTAGTTCCTCTTTTGCAGCACATCCTCAACCTTTTAATCCTTGTACTTTGAGCTAAAACTGAATTTTAAACCCTACTGGCACCCTAGCTCAAATTAGATAACAACATGTGGCCATGAGGTACTAAACCACATTAACCTTCAAATAAGCACTGAATAGCAGGAAAGTTGGCAGCGACACAAGTAAAATGTTGTAAATGGAAGTACGTTTGGCGGGTGTCACCCACCTCATAGAGAGGTAATTCTCAAGAGCAATTTAAGCAAGCACAGAAAATGTCTGCTAGAATTTGTCCTGTAATTTAACTTTACCCCATGTGGTCTATCCATGTGTTAACAACTTGACAGCTACTTGTGATTTTCACAGCTTATAAAGCACAGGCAAATTTAGGAATAAGGAAGTTTATAAACCACTTTATTGACATAAAATGTCAGTGCCGATACATGTTAAACCATACAATTCTTTTTTTTTTTCCAGAATGCACCAATGTAACAATGGAAATGCAATAGGATATAAAGAATCAAACAAGATACCGTTTTACAGATAAATATTGTAGATAAGGTATGCACGTGAAAGAAACTGAACCGTGTTAAAATAGTAAGCACAAGATTAAACTTATGAACACTACTGTACTAAGACAAAGGAAAAGGTCACTTAGAAATTTTGAGAATTCAGTAAGGTTCCATATTTACATCCCGGGAACTTTAAAATATTAAGTTTCTTGGATAACTTATTATTTCCCTGAATATTAGATGATTTTAGAAAATACTGAACATAAATTAAGAAAAGTTTAATAAGCACCTTTATCAAATAATTTGGCCTACTTTTGTCTATAGCTGGGACAGAACAATGGATTTCATGAATGATTCAATAAACCACTCCAAAATGAGTACATGGCTGCACGAAACATATTCTTGCAACTCAAGGTCGTTTAACCATGGAATGCTTTTTGACATTATAAACTATAACCTTGCACAATACCGCCACATAAATATCATATTAACACATAATATAACCGTTATGTTGCATGACACGCATGTGGCCCTAGATGGACACCAAATGAATCCAAACAAACTTCCAAGTCTTCCAATACAACCTGTAAACAGCATAAATACAGCATATCTTGATCCCCTGTCCATATGCTGGAGTGCTGATGTTCGAGAATCTGTGGAGAACATGATTTGTTAAAAAGAAATTGAAATGGCAAAGGGAGCAGAAAAGCATTTATCGTTTAATCAAATTCCACCTGTGTGTGCACGGTATTAGTATTTTTTAATTCCTTTGTTGCATAATTCACTGATTATTTAATCAATGATGTATGCAACAAAGGGTTAATCACTGATGATTAAACTTCAAACCAGCTCTTCCACATTACAAAATGATTCATCATTTTAGACACAGAGTTAATACACAGTGCTTCATTACCATTTATGGCTGTTGCGGTGTTTAGTTATGGCATTATAGCTCTGCAGTGAGGGGTCCACTGCTCTTGATGTTCCTCATGACGGACTGTACCACCTCCGAGGTCGTGCCCTGCCCCCCTATGTCTGCTGTATGCAACTACAACACAACAGGCAACATGAAAAAACTTAGCATTCTAATAATTAATACCATCCCATTTCTCAAATACATATACGCAATATGTACACTCTCCAGCCACTTTATGCAATTATCCTCATCCATGCAATTATCCAATCAGCCAATCAGCAAATCAGCAGTGCATAAAATCATGCAGACACAAGTCAAGAGCTTCAGTTCATTTTCACCTCAAATTGGACAGCAAACTACAAGTTTGGAAAAATACCAGGCAACATTTATCCAATCTTTAATTGTCCAGTTTCAATAAGCCTGTGCCCACTGTAGCCTCAGATTCCTGTTCTTGGCTGTTGTAGCCTATCGACCTCAAGGTTTGTCATGTTCCGAGATGCTTTTCTACTCACCACAGTTGTAAAGAGTGGTTATTTGAGTTCTTGTCAGCTCAAACCAGTCTGGCCAGTCTTCTCTAACCTGTCTCATCAACAAAGCGTTTCTCCCATAGAACTGCCGCTTACTGGACGTTTTTTGTTTTTCGTTCCATTCTGTGTAAACTCGAGAGACTGTTGTGTGTAAACATCCCAGGAGATCATCAGTTTCTGAAATACTCAAACCCAACCATGCCACTGTCAAAATCACAGAGATCACATTTTTCCCCCTATTCTGATGTTTGATATAAACATTAGCTGAAACTCTTGGCCTGTATCTGCATGATTTTCTGCATTGCACTGCATGATTGGCCAATTGGATAATTGCATGAATGATCAGGGAGCAAGTGGCTGGTGAGTGTATTTAGATATGCATACATTTGTATAGTGCCCTTGAGTAAGGTTCTTAACCTTCAACTGCTCAACTTTATGCTTGGGTTGGATTCTGTCTCATTTGAAGTCACTTGGATAAAAGTCAATGACTGTACATGCACAATCAGTGAGATTTGAATGCGACCAAAAAGGGTAGCCAATTTCTAAACAAACAAAGGTTCGTGTTCTTTTTAAAATGAAACTTAAAAGAAATGATCAGCATTCTTTTATACTGTTAAAACACAAGTACACAACATATAATAATTTCCTTATGGTCCATTAAAACTTAATTCCTAACCAAGACAATTGTTTAGATGCTAGTAGAATCTCATCGGGCCTCATTTATCAAGCTGAGCATTTGCATAAAACGTGGTTTTCATGAAAATAAATGAATAATTAATTCAAAGTAGTTATTTATTTCAATCTCATACATTTTGTGAAAATAATGTGAAACTCAGCCACTTCGTATTAATAACTTGAAAGAAAGTAATAAAAAAAAATGAAGACTAGCCATTATATTAGGACAAAAGAAATGGCACCCTATGAAAGGAGGAAGAGTTAGTGTGTGTCTGTGGGAGCAAGTGTTCTGCATTGGCTGAGCTGCATTACTGTTCATCATTTAGTCGTCTTTTTGTTGTTTTTCAGCTCTCTGTGAGCTTAGCTTCTTATGAGGCTTCGTAGGCATCACTAAATATACATGTGCCATGGACACACCTGGTACTTTACAGATGATTTATAATATAATAAGACTGGTATCATTTATAATTCATTAATAAGAATTTGCACACACTTGTGTTGCAATTGTGAACACACTTGAGGTGGTACAACTGTATCTTTAAAGGAGAACATCCTTGATCGTAATCACTGGCTAATCAGATAATAAGTAAGTTGAGCTTTTGCAGCATAACAATAAAACATTCCAGCTTGAAAGATATGGTTGCAGGGAGTGCTGCACACGGGCAGGTACCAGTGAATTTCTTTATCAAAAGTGCCATTGTTATGCATATAAGCCTGTCAAGCTTACAACTACAGTAAATATCCAAAATATCTGCCTGAAACATGTTATACAAGTCCAGCAGGGTTACAGATTAAGGAAACAAAGCAGTGCTAGGGGATGTATTATCATCTGCCTCTGTTTCCTAAGAATAGGAACTCATGGGATAGCTGCAGAATAAGTTGTCCTTACCTGAGTCTCGTTCATAGTGGTGAAAATCGCATTACGGATCATGCTGGCATACTCGTGAAGTCTAAAGAAGAAAAGTGAAGAATAGATTACACAGATTAACATCAATTTTTGGTAAGTGCTTTTATGCATAATTACACATTAGCTAGACTACAGCTTAAGTGGAAGAGTTGAGAGGTAAGGGCCCAAAAATCATTTTCTGGTAGTTCAAGGGCCAGAAGCAACAAGTATAAGTGCAGTCTACACAAGTCATTTCTTGTGTGGAAAAACAGCCACAGACAGCATGGTTAAATTCAGAATTAGACTTAATGTGTAGCTATGTCTATGCAATCACCCCTTAATGTTATAAAATGATTTAATAATTCAAAAAAGTAAATAAGTAAACAAATCAATAAGTAACAGCCACACAGTAGTATGATTTAGGCCCCAAAATGTCTGGATCCAGCTTGGCCACTGATTACAGGTGCTAAGAGAAATGACTAACGACTCAAACAGAACATTATGTCAAACCATCATGTGTGGCGACAGCTGAAAATAACAGACAGAGAGGGTCAGTGTGACCGACATGCTGAACTTACTTGAGGTGATCCAACATGAGACAGCTGGCCAGTAGCATTGCAGTGGGGTTGGCAATGTTCCGGCCAGCGATGCTCTTCCCTGTGTTCCTAGTGGCCTGTCAGAACAATAAATCCACAAATCAATCCAATATAATCAGCATAAAATGAATTAACAACAATATCAATCAAACGTATGTACTGAATGTTTATTTTGCACATTTAAAAACACACACACACACACAGAGAGGAAAACAACTAATTTAAGCTTTTCATTAAAATCGATTTAACCTTTGTCCTTGTTTCAAATACACCATCTTCTTGGCTAACGTGTACTCACTGTTTCAAAAACAGCATAATCATTCCCGTAGTTGGCTCCAGGGACCAGCCCGGGTCCGCCCACTAGCCCGGCACACACGTTGCTGACCACGTTACCATACAGATTAGGCATCACCATGACATCAAACTGGTGGGGCTTGGAAACAAGCTGGGACAAAATACAATGCAAAAAAAAAAAAAAAAAAAAAAAAAAACACACCACAAAATGAGAAGGCAACAACAATGAGGCTTTTTTTAAAGGGTAAGTCAGTATAATAGGGTAAGTTAGTATTATATTAGTATAAATATGTATTAGTTATCTATGCCACATGGCTTGAAAACACAGACACGGCATACAGAACTCTGAATTTTTAAAATTATGACCTATGCTCACCTGCATAGTGGTGTTGTCTACAATCATGCTGTCGAAGGCAATGTCAGGATATCCTGCGGCCACCTCCTTACAGCATTGGAGAAAGAGGCCATCGCCTAGTTTCCTGTTGAGACAAAGAGAGAGGGAAAGACAGGCAGACAGCGAGGGAGAAAGACAGAGCGACAGACAGAGAGAGGGAAACAGAGAGACAGGCAGAGATAGAAAGAGACAGACAGGCAGAAAAACACTGATTCAGTAACCTGCTTATGGATCATGTGCCAATGTAGCTATATATCAATTTATAAGACTAACTACATAATGACTGACAGCTGGACACTCAAAGGAACAGGAAGATTTGTGCAGTTACAACTTAAAAAAAAAAAAAAGAGACTACGTTGAATAGCAAGAATTGGTTTTATTTCATCAAGTTTGCTCTTGAGGTGCTCACTCTGTTCCAATATGGCTCTAGCACACTAAACGGAAAATATACGCTCCAAGTCAAGGACCGCACCTGCTTGAATTATCCTATTAAAATGAATTGTATTTGATAGGAAATTTGAGTGAGGCAAGCCTAGATTAGACTACGTTCAAATCTTACGAGATTATCATCAATTCAAAGCTCCGCAAGTGCCAGGAAAGCACTTAAACTTACAAGTGTTGCTCAAGATTGAATTCAGTTTGTTTACATAAATCATCTGCAGTTTCTCAAGTACTGTATACTATTTATGTGCGAATTAAACCTCTAAACTGAGACAAATCTTTTGTTGGTTTATTATAACTACTGCAACAGAAGCGAAAATTCAATTCAGTGAGCAAGCCAGAGGTGACTGTGCCAAGGAAAAAGCTAAGGTCAAATTTTGAATGCTCCATCCTCACTGTACTCCCACCACTGATGTATATATGAGCGGACATTGTAACAGGGATTCAAAAGTGAAATACTTTTTTTTTTTACTCAGTTTTTGTATCAAACCTTTTCTTTTGATCGCACATATTCCATCGGATGGACGACTTGATAGAATTCACGTCTGTAATTTCTCTCCATATTTTGGCCTTTTCAGGTGCTGTGACGCTGCTAAATAATATTTTTTTTAATTTAAAAAAAAAAAACAGCTGGGGCGGGTATGTGCCAGTAATTTACAGCTGATTGCCATTTATCAACATCCAAAAAGAGAATACGAAAAAAATCAGTGTTTATGAAACTTTTGTAAAACCAGTGTTGTTCAGTTTGGTTTACACAAACACTTACACACAACTTTTACTAAAAGATGGATGAATTAAGCCCAATGGGAGTAAATGGAGCCATGTTATCCACTCATATTTACAGTCTTTGGCTTCTACTGGTTGTGACAGCATATATGTTCAAATAGTAACACATGGCAGCGTTAATTCTTAACGTCATTTAACCAAGATATGACATTGACTATACGTTCTCTAGATTCCAGTACTAACAAATTTGGTAGGAGGCTCAGGCTTCTGGACTTTTTGTGGTAGAATACACTTCAAAGTGATAAGTAATAGTTGAATACCAAGGAAGGAGTGAATTAAACTGTTTTTTGGCATAAAAGGTCATATTGGTATATTAAACTGTAGCGAGGACATGTTGGCACATGATGCGTTTCTATTAAACATGCATAATAACTCACATGATGTTAGCCTTGTGCACAGCTGTGACCCTGCGTCGCCCTTTCTCTCTGGCCAACTTGAAGGCGTACTCAGCAATACGCAGAGAGTTGTTCCGTGTGATGATCTTTAGGGATTCCACCACACCGGGTACACTCTAACACACACACACACACACATACACAGAGAGAGACAACCAGACGCTTTGATCACCTTTAATGTGGACTAATTGTAGTGATAGGAAGGTGACACAATGAAGAAGCCAGGCTTGTGAACAGGAAGGGAATAGAACTGCAGTTAAGACCAGTTGAGCAGTATCATTAAAAGCAAAAGCAAAAGAAAGAAAGCGAGGGCACTGATGAATGGAAGGATAGCTAGTGTTTACCTCATGCTCCAGGCTGCTGTATTCGCCCTCGGTGTTCTCTCTAATGATGATGATGTCAATGTTCTTGTGGCGGGTCTGAACCCCCGGCAAGGACTGGCAGTGCATCACATTAGCATACAGGTCCAGACTGGTGCTGAGAGACGTAGAGAAGGATGAATTTAAAAAAAAACACAGAAAGAGAGAGCAAGAGAGAGAGAGATGGAGATTATAAGAGAGAGATTAAAATGGACAGCCGTGGAAGAGATCCAAATACCAAGTTAAAACATGCTGTTGCTAACAACAAAATCCGACAGTCTACTGCAGAGGGAAAAAAATATCTCATGTCCTTTTAGAAACTATATCAATAGTCAATTACAGAAATACAGAAGTCTTACCGGAGAAGATTGTTCCTTGACTTGTGTGACGGAGGCAGTGTGTGGTTTGTCTCAATGTTACCTACAAAAAAGGTACTTATCAAAGCACAAAACCTGCACAAAAAGTCTACGTTCACGGCATGATTAAAGCTTTATACTAAATATTAAATAGTCATAAAATATACACAAATTTTCATAAGTATAATACAGCACCGTGATGGAGTTGTAAACATGGCAGTGCCATTTCATCAACCTCATTAATGTTATCTTTTATATAATGGAAATTTGAGCATTATTGCGCTTCATTAAGGCTGTGAAAGATGACAGTTTTGATAATCAATTAATAATTTTTTTCGATTAATCAGTTTGTTGGGTTGTTTTAAAAATGTACTAAACACCAACATTTAATAAAAAATAAAAAAAAGGTTTTTTTGTTTTTTTTTTTATCATTCCATCAACTAATACTACAGAAATCATATGTAGACTTAATTAAATAAGAGGTCATTAACTACTATACAGTATTACTGATTACAGACAATCTTCACTTTGTTTTCCTGAAGTCAGACACCCAAACAGACATCAGGTCACAGCATTCCGTACATGTTTTCGCTGATTGCGCACACTCTTTTGCAGCAGTACTTCAGTGTGACCAATGAACCAATCTTTCCTGCATTTCTAGCCATGATTTTTTTTTCAATTACAACCAGACAGTTTCAAAATAAATGTGACTCTCCACTGACTGTCTCGCTAACAAACACTTATATGCTAAATCCATTTGGCTCGCCGTGTTTGCGTCAGGCGAATCGTTTTCAGTGTTTGGAATCCACTCCGAAGCTTTGTGTCTGACTCTTAATTTTCAATGCCTGGATTCAGTGAATCGATTCTTTTGGGATCGATTCCCAGAACCACTGACGTGAACCCAAAGCAGGATGGCGATCTCATACACAACATATATTAACATTATTAAGGAAATGAAGTGATGTAGTATTTATAAATGATAAATTTCTGATATCTGATATGATTTTGAAAATGTTAAGAATAAAAAAAAAAATACAATAAATTTGTGATCAGAAGGTTTAAATGACATGAAATAGCACGTTACATGAAATATTATTTTAGATAAAAGGCAAAAAAAAAAAAAGTATGAAGTGTTAATATAGCACACTACAAATTTGAAAAATCTTAGATTACTTCTCACAAGAAGGTTTAATATAAACAATGGCAGAGCACTAACCCTTAAGAGCGACTCCATTACGGCGTATAGCTGTGATGGCGTTGTTGATGTCGTCCTCGTTAGTTAGGGAAGAGTTGACATTGACCACCTCAAAGTCCACAGGAACGCAGCTGAACCTGCAACGCAGTAATAAAACACTTTCAGCCTGTATATAACAGTCAGCTCCAGAAATAGTGGATAAAAAGATTGATTAAAAAAAAAAAAAAAAGTCTTTGTGATTGAATACTGAAAATATGAGAGAGAACCTTTACTGGAATATAATTTATTCTAAGAAAATAAACCCCTTATTAAATATTCTGTATTAAATTAATATTCTGTATAAATCTTTTTTTTTTTTTTAAACAAAACCACACTATGGAAACTAGATCAGTCTGTTTGTAGATAGAAAGCTAAACCAAACTAGGAATTGTGTGGTCAATACAAAAAAAATAAATAATAGGGAAAATTGAATGTGTATGGAGATAAATACTGACATTGTCATTTATTCCTGTTTGTTTCGACGCTGAAGTCACACACATTCAAGTCAGAGCTTTCAGAAAAGTTCAGTGTAGATGTGAACGCTTTTTTACATCACGTTACACAATACTGACAGAGAAAGCGTTCTCGAGACTGACCTGAAGAGTTCTCGCACGTGGTTAAGCAGCTCTGGGCCGATCCCGTCTCCTGGGATCAGTGTGACCGTGTGTCTGCCTCCATATCTTGCAGGGGGAGGCTGAGGACATCAACACATTGCTCAGACTTATGCATTTGTCATGCTGTGGCACTTACAAGTGTTCATATTCTTGAAACGTGTGCATGATACTTACAATGCTTTTTCCCTTAGGGGTGAAACCCGATGAGAGGAGAAAAGAGGAGGTTAGAAACACAGAGAGAGAGTATTACAAAAGTCAAATAGACAATGCGATGCATGATACAAGAACAGGTTAAACATTTCTTTGTGGACAAATGGGATCAGTGCATGCCTAGAATTGTTCTAGTCACTAAGATTATTCAGTGTTGTCTTGAAGGGATGTGACTCTTGGCAACTCCTGACTGGGTTTAGGTTTTAATGGGTTTTTTTCAGATTTTCAAAGGAAAATCCACCCTGAACAACCTGCATATTAATCTTTATAATTAACATGTGACCTTCAACAGCACCCAAGATTAATTTTGTAATGAAATGCTGAGTTGTTTGTTTGAGAAGTTTGTTTAAACTTCTTTCTTTCTTGCTGTTGACCATGTTGGTCTACATTCACTTAACACTTAACTTCTACCTTACCCACAATGCCATTCAGCTACCTGCTGATAGTGGCACCAGTGTCAGTTCATTTCTACCTAAGGAGAGTGATGCAGCTTTGCTTTAGTCTTTACTCTGTCTAGCTCTCTCTAGTCTTCATCTGTACATGCAAATAAATCAGCCAACAAATTAGCACCAAAATCACTAACACATCACACATATTTCAGTATCAACATATCTAATGTGGTTCACGGTGGAGTTTTCCTTTAATAGCCAAACTGTAATCTATATCAGCCAACAAAATCTATACCCACTGTGTATGTAGATTTCTCCCTTTGGGTGGAGAGTGCTGTTCCAAATACCTAAGGAGAAAACAGTTAGATACACAGTTAGTCACACCCAGCAGGATTACTATCATGTAAGTAATTTTGGTTATTTTAGAGGATGGAATGTGGCATGTCTTTGAGCTCCCTGTTTAAAACTGTGTGCATATATTCTTTTCTTTCCCACCAGTTTTCCGACAAATCCCACCTCCGGCGCTCGAATTGGATGTAGTGTCCCATGTGCTGTGCTCTGATTGGTCAGTTGCTTATACAGACAAGCGACGAGCCAATCCTAACGCAAAGGTGGGATTTCTCTGAAGGAATTCAGGTACCAGCTAGTTTGCATGGCTAATATTATAACTCACGTTAGCACAAGTGTTTTCTGTTATTTCTACAAGAATATCTGAACTTATTCCCTGCTTTTCACAGGGATTTATACGTTTTATTTCAGGATTTCTATGCTAAACATGCTAGCTTTGTTATACGTGTAGGTCATTTACAAGCTAGCCGCACCTTTTGGCAAACTGCCATGTGGTAAATTGATTTTTTTTATAAATACAGTAATATGGAAGTTATAACTTTACTTTGTTCAATAAATGTATAAATAGAAATAATAACTAACATCTTACTTTAACCGTATTTCCCAACCGTACTGGCTTTAGAGCTTTGGAGAGAGACAGCACTGCTCTGGAGGTCGCCATCTTAGATTTCAGGGTACCAAAGCCCGGTTGAATCCCAAATGCCTCTATGCTCCCTATATAAGTGCACTACATAGGCTTTACAATAGTTGGTTTTTACACCAAATATAGTGCGCTATATTTTAATAAGGAGCCGTTTGGGATTTAGCCAACTTTGTTGGCTTGTTTCTGCATGTACTGGGACACTGATTTTATTTTTTAGTTATTTATTCTTTGAACATTTTACAAAAATATTTTTCAAACTGAATGTGTTCATTTACATGCTATATTAAAAACTAAAAATTAAATTAAATTAAATGTAAAATGTAACAATATATTGTTTGATATATAGTTGGCCATATACTAAAAATATATAGCCATATATAGTAAATTTTTTTATTTTATTTTATTTTAAAACTTCTTCACATGGTCCAGCTAACAAACAAGATACTTATATTTTGAATTCATAATTAAATACATACATAGTTTAAGTGTGTTTGGGAAAATCTTTGGGAAACTAAATATATACTTTTTAAAATAATTTATAAAAATAGCAATCATAGAATTAATTTTTTATGTAAGAGGTCTATACAAAGAGTAGCCTGTGTTCACATGTATCAAAACCCATCAATGTTATGTGACGGCTTTGTTTTCTGGTATTTCCTAGTAACGTGAATGCATATCTGACAGAGAATTTTACACTCAGTTGACCATTTTATCAGGTCCACTTCTCATCACAGTAGTGATACGACATGCTAGTGACATGTTAAGGTGTGTGTCACACATATGTTAGTGACATGTTAGAGTGTGTGGCGCTGGGATGAGTGTATCAGGTGCTGCAGTGTCACACACGTGTTAGTGACATGTTAAGGTGTGCGTCACACACATGCTAGTGACATGTTAGGGTGTGTGGGATGCTGGTATGAGTGTATCAGGTGCTGCAGTGTCTCACACACATGCTAGTGACATGTTAGGGTGTGTGGTGCTGGGATGAGTGTATCAGGTGCTGCAGTGTCACTCACATGCTAGTAACATGTTAGGGTGTGTGGTGCTGGGATGAGTGTATCAGGTGCTGCAGTGTCACACACGTGTTAGTGCCACGTTAGTGTGTGTGGTGCTGGGATGAGTGTATCAGGTGCTGCAGTGTCTCACACACATGCTAGTGACATGTTAGGGTGTGCGTCACACACATGCTAGTGACATGTTAGGGTGTGCGTCACACACATGCTAGTGACATGTTAGGGTGTGTGTCACACACATTCTAGTGACTTGTTAGGGTGTGTGGCGCTGGTATGAGTGTATCAGGTGTCAGTCACTGCTGATCTGAGAAACAATCCACCACAACAAAATACCAAAATACCTAGGTTATATAAGCTGGGAGGCTAAAATCTAATATCTATTCTGATATCTACCAATAGCTCAATAATGAAACTATTAGGATTGAGCAATGCATTATATGACAAGGTCTCATCGCTGTGGGGCAAACTATAACACACACACACACACACACACACACACACAGTTAAAGGCAAATAGGCAGATGCAGTCATAATTTCTACAGCATCTCCTCCAAATACCAAACATGCTCAACAGAAAAGTTGTAACCCTTTCATTAAAAAAAAATCACTAAACTTACATTCTGTCATCTGTCAGTTTCTCCTCCAAAGGCATTTTGGGGAGAAAAGGATGACAGACTAAATAAACTGTATGTTGATTACAATAATTATACCCCACTGCAGCTGAATTCTCGAATCAGAAGTTGTTGATTAATTTTCTGTAGCAGCACAGATCTGAATATTTACGACTGTAACATTAATCTTAGGTTTATATTCTAATATATCTTCATTCCTATAACAGCTCATTCACAGGGACTTCTATGGTGGACGCTCCACATAATCTAAGCTTATTCACAAAGGGTCGGTGTGGGTGCAGGGTTTCATTCCAACCAAGCAGAAACTGAAAGCCAGAATCAACTGATTAAAAAGAATGAGGTGGAATGAGGTGTGGCTCATGTTGGTGTGGATCATGGTGTTATTATATAACAAAGAAGAGCGTATAATCATTGATACGGTAAATTTTCTTTTAGGCAACGTTTATTTCAAGTTTATGGGAGGAGTGTCAGTGCTTTGCAACAGTAACAGTCAATAACATTAAATGTAACTATGAACAGTAAAAAAAAAAATACAATGTTCATTAATAAATTCAAACTTGTATTCTTTAGCAATTCACTGTGGTATAAGTGGATGTACAAACTCTACATAAATACTCAGTTTTAAGGTTTGTTTAGCCTATTTTGTCATTTGTTTATCTATCTATCTATCTATCTATCTATCTATCTATACAGTCTGGGTTAGAAGGAAATCAGCCCCAGCCTCAGTTCTTCATCCCATTTTGTGTATTTTTTATATATATGAAGATAGTGGTGTGCATATGAAGATAGTAGTGCTGTGCTTGGTTCCACAAAATAGCCCAAAAAATAAAAATAGAAGCCACCTTAAGACATTTATTAACAGTAAATAATCTGATGAAGATGCCAAAAAAATATTTTATGTTAAGGTCTTTTTTATACTTGAAAGACATGGGGTTTTAGTCCTGCTAGCCCATTTATACCAGCTACCCCTGTAAATATCCATCCAGTGGTGAGAACGAGAGAGTGACCTGCAGGTATTCATGGGGCAGGGGCTAGAGATTGTCACGTGGTCTGTGACGTATTCCTCCTGCAACACAACCCGGAAATAATGACGCTCTTGCGCTGGTGCAGAGTAATATTTGCTTATCTCTGTTTGCTTTAGGATCCGCTGCTTTATCGTGAACATTCTGCGCTGATTTGAGGATCAGTGGATGGGAAGTGCTGAGTGGATGAGGCGTTTATGAGCAGTGCGGGATTAGGAGATGTTTTGATCATGTGCGCTGTAGTGCGGGTTCGCGGCACAGGATTCAGTCACGCGCGCACTTCACTCTGTCACCACTGCTTTCTGGAAACTTCCTGACTGAAACAAAACAACGAAGACACTCAAGACATCAACGGTAATTCAACTTGTCTTGTCATTCGCAGCCAGTGACCTGTAGCTGATGCTACATCCGTTAGCTAGCAACGAAATTAGCCAACTAGGTAGCGTTAGCAACGCAGACACGTTCAGATTTGCTTGTGTACAAATCATGTCATCCCGGAAGTCGTACGTGTTTATGGTATGTTGATCGCAGCAGGTGTGTTTGTCAGTAGTGTCTCCAGAGGCGGAGTGTTGGCTTAAATCCTCTGCAGTGACTTGTGACTTGTGTCTTTAAAATCTGTGTTGTTCTGCTGCTTGCATTTCAGGGCTGGAAACACATCCTGTCCTGCTCTAATCTAGGAAATGATGCTCTCTTTCCTTCAGTTGTGTGTATTATGTGTACTCTGTACCACCTGCAATGAAAAATTTATACACAAACTTGTTGCAGTGCATTGTGGGATTTGGGTAGTGTACTGGACAGGGAGTTATTCATCCATTATTCTTCTGGACATGACTACAAATGTCAAAACTCCCTAAAACGTCCCTAACTAGATGGGTCATTCCTGGTATTGGGTGCCAATCCATCGCAGGGCGCAATCTCTCTTTCTCTCTCTCTCTCTCTCACACACACACACACACACACACACACACAGACTCACACACTACAGACAACACATGTCTTTGGACTAGGGGAGGAAACCGGAGTACCCAGAGGAAACCCCCTGAAGCACAGGGAGAACATGCAAACACTACACACACACAGGGCGAAGGCGGGATTCGAACCTTGTAAACATTGTTTTTATTATTATGTTTTGTTTTATTATAAAAGGGACATGTTAAAAGTCTCAAAACTAATTTTAGTCAAGCATACAAACTGTAGCGTCTGTTAAAACATTTTAATGAAGTGTATGACGCAGGACGTCCTCCCTGTTAGGGACGTATGATGCATAACAGTTTGAAAGACTTATGTGCAACACAGCGTTATCTAAGAGTTAATATGTCCCTTTTCAACTTAAATTTAAACTTATTCTTTATTTAAAAGAAACAGATATTTTATGAACTGTGTGTCTGATTTCACACCAGCACACAATTTCACATTTTTGTTTTAGATAAAAATGAATGCTAGTAGTATCTTTTTGATTATTACTATAGTACAAGCTTGGGCCTCCTTTTATGCAATAATTTACAACAAAAATATGAATTACTCCTATTAAATCAAATTAAAGACAAAAAACTCATGCATATCAGGGTGGACACAGCCATAAGAGAGTAGACGAATCACAGATAATCAGGAATTTATGGATTTTTTTTTTTTTTTTTTTTTTTTTTAATCACATAAAATTTACTCATGAAATTGACTTACGTGAGCTCAAATACTGGTAAAAAATTTATATACATATAATAAATGTAAAAAAAAAATGGGAACAGAAAGACAAAATGATCCAGTATAAGGCCCCGAAATTGAAAAAAACCATTGTCTTTTAAATTTCATGACGTAAAAAAAATAATTTAAATGATTAAAAACAGCTTACAAAATTAAATAACATTAAAACAATGAATAATGATGGTTAACACCTAGTAAAGCAGCAATTAAAACAGATTACAAGATTTATTTTTAAAAAATACCCAAAAATAATGTAAAATGCAATTTTAACATCATGTAAAAATGGCGGCTAAAATCAGATTTCAAGATTAGAAACCTTTTAAACAGTATTTAAAAGCAATTAAAAGCAACATCATGTAAAAACAGTAACTAGAAGCACCTTAGAAATTTAAAACCTTCTGAAAATCATGAATTTATACCACAACACGCAAGTATAGCAACCGTCATATGGTATAATCAAACCTTGTAGTTTCCTAACAGGTCTTCTAGATACTTCCATGTGAATTTATCTATTTGATAGATTTGATAGTCTGAAATAATGCCAGGGTATTCTTCCTGATTGTAATTCACCACACACACCACTGGCCTATATCGGTGGTTGTGATAACCTCTGGTCTCCATTTGGTGTGATCTTGTTCAGGTTTGGAAAGTGTTGCAGCCGTGATGTGCATGGCTTCTTTAAGGTCATAACAGGGACAATCCATTATGCATGCTTTGATTTTGCATGCACAGCTGAGGTTGCGGTATTTCATTTGGCCTGGGCAGATGCTTCTTACCTCTTCAAGGTTCCCTTTATGGCTGATAAAGGGGGCACCTAAGGCAAAAAAAAAAAGAGAAACTTTACCCCACCTCAAATAGTCATGAATGCAGGTCAGAACTGTGTGTGTGTGTGTGCGTGTGTGCGCATGCATGCAGAGGCGGGACTGTCTGCCTATCTCTCCACCATTTCTCTCTTGTCTTTTTATAGGTATTGTCTTCTCCTTTCAGGATCAGAATCATGGCGTTCCCTGTAAAGCTTCTGTCTCTCAGCTGCAGTTAAGGGCATTCTTTAAAAGATGCACACTTAATATCAATATTTCTGTCATCACTCTAACCAAACTGAACAATAAGGCTATATAAAACACACATGCACGTCATAGATACACTATTTTGATGTCCACACTGTTATGTAGATGTCGTTTGATGGTAACAAGTGGACTTTCTGACATAAAGTTAGCCATTACCCAGCGTGTGAGCAAGACCAAGACCAAGAATTTTATGCTTTTTAATCTGATTTTTATGAAATTATTACATTTTATTGCTTTTTCTCCTAGCAGAGTGGACATGTTATGGTTGACCTATCAGACTGATAGGATAAAATGAGGAAAAATAGACATTAAAAGGAGGAGTTAGTGACTCACCTTCCGCAGTTATTTTCCATCCAAAAAGATGGTGAGCTCCAGGAAATGATGTCCATACTCTTTATTTAAGGAGACAGGACTCAGACATAACAGGGTGGACAGTAACATGAGCGATATGTGGAAAAACTCTTACAAATATTGAGAAAATGAATCCTGCTGGGGAATAAATCTATAGTTTAGAGAGGACTTAAGCAAACCTTTTAAACAATATTGAAAGATTGAAACTTTTTTATGATTATACCTCATCTCCATCACAAAAACAGAATACACAACCCTACGGACATGCGAAAACTAGTGTCTGATGAATAAAAACAGTGTAAAATGTATAAAATTATTTATTGGGGTAGACTGCATAATGTTTACCACTTGAAAAGTGTTCATTATTTTAGTAAGACTTTTAGAAATTATATTGTTTAACATTTTACATAATAAATACCATGATCTGTCCTGGGGATGGAAAAGGCACCAAATTATAGGAAAGACCTAGATATAAGTGTGTTCAAACTAACTGGTCCTTATATAACACAGATAATCATTTTTGTATTTGCTTCCACAACTATGTGTTTAAGGTGGCTTGTGAGGTAAGGGGAAAAAAATGTGAACCGTCAGGGCCGGTACACAAGACCGGTTTGGGAAATATAGTTGAATATCTTCTCAGAAGACACGTCAGATTAATGCTCTACTTTCTCATTTCAATCAGGAGGCTCATCTTCTATACCATTCAGGATCTGCAGTCCGGATATCATGAGGCTGGCAGGTGCGTACACTTCCTACTTGTTGTGTGCTTGTATTTATAGAGTTTGTGTAGACAGCTTTGGGACAGAGAATACAATGTATACCTTTGTTGTATATGTAAGATGTTTAGATTAGAAATGGAAGAGGGAGGTAGCATAAGCATAGAGCCATTTAAAAGGGTAAACAGTGATTCGAGTACTATAGCTCCAAAGACCAATAAGCTGACCAGGAACAAATGCAAGAGAGCCACTACGAAGAGACAATCCATAAAAGAACACGTGCTCAGGAGTTCTAGTGCTCAGACTAGTCCAGGCTTTCAACTTTTTGGGCCAAACGACCTCAAATGGATATTATGAATTTTCTGCGACCTCAAGCCTTGACTATCCTGCATTTTTTTTTTTAAATTCCAGATTTATAATATAGGACTACTGTAACATTTGAACATTTTTTTATGTCAGTAACATACATACATGTAACACAAGTGACTAAAAACCAAACTAATATTAATTCCACTGACTTACAAGTCTAGTGGGAAGTGTTGTGTTGTGTTATAGAAAAATTCATGCTGTGGTGGTGTGATAAGACCCGGCGTGAAGCAGATGTTTAATACTTGACGGGTGATTTTGTGTGCACGTGCAGAAGCAGCAGGAATGTGAGCGGCATTGTTCACACACTCGCTGCATATCTTGTGTACAGCCAGAAGATTTAAAAGCGACATCTAATTGACAGCATGTCAGAGCCCAAACATCCCTGTCTGAAGGGTTTTCACGTCGAACTGTGAAAGGTTTAGGGATTTTATAGCGATGTTAAACAGGTTGAAGAAATCTGTCACTCTCAAAACTTTCCGCTGTCGTCGTGATTATTGTCATGGTCTGCATCTCGAATCAAAAACTCTGACCTGACATTCAAAAGTATTTGCTAATCTGGAAAAACCAGAAGGCTGATGTCCAAAACAGACTATTTGAAAGCTTTGAAAGTGACGTGGGTGGTTTTTAAAATTAAAGCAGGAACTGTAATAGAAAAAAAAAATGGTTAGTGTTAGTATTCAGTAATGGTCTAGAATCATACATAAAATCATACAAGTATATGAGTTGAGGCTTATTTAGAGGAGATAGATGCACTATTGCAGTGTGTCAAGATAATGAAAAAGACTAAAATATCACAGAATAATTTAACCATGGTTTGTCTGAATGTGACTCCCAGTAACAAAATATTAGCGTAAAAAATCCATCTTCGATATTTCTAATATTAATTTGTAAAATAACCGAATGAATGAAACAAAAAGATTGTGAGTTTCTCTCATGACCCCATTTGTAAATCAAGCAACCTTGATTTACAAATGATGAATCAAGTCTAAAGTGCTATTTGGATAGCATTAGTGTTAAATGGTGGGATGGAATAATTCCATCTTTTACAAGTGCTACTATGTCATTTTATTCATCAGTATTTGTAGGGGGTTTTTTCTCTTCTCTCTTAAGAAAATTCCGACCAATTGTTTTATTTTATTGTATTTTATTGTATTTTATTTTATTGCGAATAGACCTCTCTGTGATTTTGTGGAATCTTGTCTTGAAACCCTTTTTCATAGCTGTGAGAAACACCATGTTTCGTCTTTGCCCTGCATCCGGACAGTTTAGGAATCTTTTCGTCTGTCAAGAAGTAACAGACAGTCTCTCAAAAATGTAGATATTGTTGTTCAAAGCACTTCGTAGCCCATTAGAAAAATATTTGTTGTTATTTCATGAAGTAAAATGTGTAATTGGAAATATGGTGAAGCTTTCTGTAAGGAGATTTTTTTTTAAGAGGTTGAGGAAATGTTTGTTTAAGAGAGGAAGGGTGTGTGAGAGAGTGATTATTTATAGCTGTTAGAATGTACATGAAAACAGGATCTAACTTGTTGCATAGACACAACATTAAATGAACTTTTAAATTGAAGTTTTCATCATTAAAAATGATGTTACCTTTTTTAATTAACAAAACATCGCAGTGAAAAGCAAACTGCTGTGGTATAAGAAGAATAATTTAGCACTTATGGAAAAAAAAAATGCATCACGATTATATCATTTATGTTATGGTGTTCTGTAAAGAAATTTGTGTTGCTGTTTGTGTTGTGATCGCTGCGGCGTGAATTACGCAAAGATCCTGGTGAAAGCTGCTGGAGACTTGCTCATCCTGTCTTAACTAATTGCCACCCGGATTGAGAGTTTCACCCAGAAAAGCCACGTAGATCTTTTACTGCGTACCTCACCCTAAGAAGTAGGGCAGTGAACGAAAATTAACATGTAATATTGTTCCAAGGATCAACACAACCTGGTGCAACAAAAGAAAACACACCTAGATAGACATGTTCAACGTTCAAGTGCTGTAGGAACTCTTTAGGCCTTTCTTGAAGGTTGCGATGTTATGCAAACGTGTTCAAATAATCTCTGAACGTAGATCAACCGCTTTATCCTGGTCAGTGTTGGAGTGGATCCGGAGCCTATCCCAGAATCAATAAATGAAGCAGGAATACTACCAAAAGACCACACACACACACACACACACACACATACACACACATTCACGTCTAGGTGCAATTTAAAGGGAATCCAATCCACCTACCCGCATGAGCTCAGGGATGCTAGAGCTGTGACATGGCAACACTATTCACTTCAGCACTGTACCACCCATCGTTAAAAAAATTTGAATGTTAAAAAAAATTTAGTAAAGACATTTTTTATTTTTCCTCCTTTTCAATACATAATTTTTACAAAATACAACACTGTTGGCCAGCAGTTTGTTAGAAAACCTATATATATCGTAGTATCGTAGAAATGTCTTCAAGTATCATGATGTGATGTTTTCGCTATATCAAGCCCCCCTTCTTTAAAGCACTAAATAAAAACATAAAAAAAAAAAAGAAGAAGAACAAATCAACCACTTAGCGGTCGCATTCAGCCAACCGAACTGATAACTTTTCAAAATGGGAAGAACACACAGTAGAGCATCAGGTGTCCATTTATTCTTATAATCAGCATTAATCTAATGGTCTCAGGCTCCATGATGTTTGTGTATCAACATTTTTCCGTAGTGTTTATGCAAATCTTTTAGTAAGTATAACCTGCCGTCCTGTTGTGCTGAGGTTTGCAGAATTACAGCAACTAGCTATCAAAGGTGACCTAAATACTGCAGTCTTCATTCCTTAGTTAAGTGATCATATTCGCATACAAATCACATTAGTCACGTTAGACTTCAGGAATGCAGCAAGCCCACTTCTTATGGCTGGTGCGAGCTTTGGAAGCTCGTGGAAATACAATTTCTGAGATGGAAATGAGTGTGCAGCCACATTGTGTTAAGCTTCTATGCAAAAGAGATTCGACTCATGTACCCGACCTCACACCTGACGCCCTTCGTGTTCATGGTTTAATGTTGACTTTATCTCTCTCTACCTCGCAGGACCACTGCGTGCAGTCGGCGTCGTGTTCCTTGTAGGCTTGACTTGGCTACTGGCAAGTTCCATACTAGGAGGAGATGGAGGTTCTGTCATGAAAATGTTCTTTACTGGTGAGCAGAAGAAAAGTATAAGTAGTTTTTATTAACATGTCGACAATGTTGTCTCTCCGGTTTGTTGCTAATCACATTGCAGAAGAGAGGAGATGTACTGGATATTATACCACTGCAGAAAAGCTCAAATTTAACCATTAATGCTTTAACCCTAGTTAGGTTGCACTACTACTACTATTACTACTACTATTACTACTACTACTACCACTAATAATAATAATAATAATAATAATATTAATAATAATAATGGGTTCCTGAGTGCTGTAACAGAAAAGCTTTTGCTTGTGAGTTCGAATCCCAATGATGACCCAGCCATCAGTCCTGATGGCTGGGAGCAAAACTGGCCTTGGTCTTTGGGTTAGAAGGATGGCATACTCTCTCTTCCCCATCAATCAGTCATACTAGCCAATCATGGGCTTCTTTGAGCTCATGTATGCGGAAGAGGGCAGATGGCGCTTTCCTCCGAGTGTATTACACTGCTCTGTGACGGAGAATGAGCAGGTGGGGGAATAATAATAATAATAATAATGATAATAATAATAATAGCAAATTGCTATCAAAGGTGGTGGTTAAAAAACACAATGTAAAAAAACACAATACACATTTAATATTTAAACACAAATTGTCAAAATGCTAATAAAATGAAGACTTTTTTTTTACTTTAGGCCATTGCTCTTTGACTTCAGTTGACGTGTCTCATGAGCAAAGTGTAGATGTGTCGCAATGCCCTTTGCTCATATAACTGACCTACAGTCATGCATGGCAGTTACTGTACACATGCTTCCCTGCTCCATGCTCGTAAATACCTTTAAGTGCATGTAATTCAAGGCATCCTTGCTTTCATTTTTTAAGGACGTAATCTCACCTGTTACCTTTGCACGTGTTCGGTACGTTCGATATTTTACTGAATGTTTTCATTCAAAATGAAAATAAAGTAAAAATGATTTTTTTTTACTATATTTATTACTATTATTTATTATTATTTATTACAAGTGTTACACTTATTGTTCTTTGCAGTAGTTTATTAATGTATATAGCTTTTTCATCTTTCACTGATCATTTCTAACTTTCTGTCATCCACAGGTACACAAGAAGAGCCCACTCCAGGTACAAACTTTACTAGTTGGGAACACTGCATTATATATTTGGTGTTAAAGTTTGGTTTAACAGTGCTCTCTGTCTCTTTTCTCCTAGAACCAGGGCCACGCAGGTACAAGTGTGGCCTCTCAGCCCCATGTCCTCCTAAACACCTCGCTTTCCGTTTGGTCTCGGGAGCTGCAAATGTTATTGGACCCAAAATCTGTCTGGAGGATAAAATGTAAATATATTTCTCTGTTTGCTTTTCCGTCTTTCCATGCTCAGAGTGTATTGTCAGATCGTCTCTCATTTCCATCATGATCATCTCTCACTTCCATCAGGAGCATGATGAAATATACATTAGCTTCTTTAACCAGTCTGTGGTTCCACTGCATGTGTTGAGGCCCTACTAAGTTTGGGCTCGGCCTAGGGGAATAGTGCAGGGTTAGTAACATGATGGGTGATAGATAGCTGGATTGGTGGGGAACGAAGAGACTGAGGAACTGGGGGTACACATAGAACGTTTATTACAACATACACAATTCACACAGAACACACTTTGTAAGACAGCTTTAACAAGCCATAAGTTGAATAAGAGCCAGTGTAAGGATGTGGTCCTCTAGGGAGAGAACTAGACGGTACCAAAGGAAAGAACACAAGATATGCTTCTACACCCTACTCTGGATTTACCCTCTTACCTAACTGCCAAGATAACACTAACTACTATTCTACCTTAAGCCTCGACAAAAATACAAAGGCTGGTACCCACCCACTTACCTAGTGTGTCTAGACAGAGAGATTCCTACACGAGGGTTATGTACGTGCGTGCATCTGCTGACCTGTTCGTCTGCCCTAGGCTTGCACCATGTAATGTTACAGCGATGTGTAGCGATGGGACAGACAATACAACACTAACATAGCAAAACTTGACACACAGGCAAACAGATAAAATAGCACACAAATGCTATTACTGAGAAACTAAGTCAGTAAACAGCATGTATGTGTGTGTGGGAGAGCCAAAGGACCTTGTTCGCCGTCGCCGCCTTAACGCTTTAAAGATAGAGCTCCTCCCATTACGGCGCATCCCCTTGATCATTGGCCCAGCGGTAACAATGACTGACACTCGGTTCATCAATCAGTCAGAGAGCTGCGGAGAAAGGGAAAGGAAGAGAGAAAAGAGAGCAAGCAAGTGAGCAAAACAAGGAAGCAAACAGTCAAACTAATACCTGTGCAACCTGTAAATACCTGTAAAATTAATTCTAACAGTTGTTCAATTAAGGGATGAAACACTACAGGGCGTGCCGCTATGGGACGATAATCAACAGTGAAGTGGTGTGACGTGAAGCGGAGTTTTTTTCCTATAACAGCATGTGTTTTATTGCTGTTTTACCACACCGATTTGTCAAAGCTAACAATGTCATGTACTTTTTATCCGTTTATAGTTACATGTAACCTTATGGAACACCCACAATATTAAACAAGCTAGTTTCTGTTATCACTAACATTACAGCAGCTATAAACAGTCATTCCATCAGAGGTCTCTCTTTTCTTTCCTGTCTTTGACAAAATGCAGCTTTTCATGTTACCGAGAAACAGGGAAAATTTCCTGTACAGTAAAACTTAAAGTTAGAGCTTCACATCTGCATTGACGCTGGAGACTCCATCATTAAATGTTAACGTCTCCTCGCAGAAAAACTGCTGATGATTATACATGTTTTTTTCTATACACATTTATATAAGTGTCCCTTATATATACAATTCCCTGTCAATGAGCTGTTAAGTATTGAAACAATAACGTATTAAAACTAGAATGAATCTAAACCTGCAGTTTGCCTTGCAGGAAATGTGATTAAAACAGTTATTTCATATGTCTGTTTCTTAGTTTAACTAATTACAGTTGGGTGGACAGAGAAACTATAAATGCATGTATATACAAAGGAGTTAAAAGTTTACTAAAGGTATATTCACACGTTTACACAAAGCAAATGTGCCGGAGTTTTATGCCCTGAGCTCCCACCCAGTTTAATCTCCGGTTGTAGACAATGCAATATTTTATTTCTGTACACAGTCATTTACTGCCTGCTTGAAGACTTTTCTCAGCCTGGAAACAAGCAGAGGTGTGCCTGCAATACATTATGAAGCAAATACAGTCTGATGACCTTCTATGTTGTTCTTTCAGGCTTATCAGCAGTGTGAAGGACAATGTTGGCAGAGGACTTAACATTGCCTTAGTAAATGGTAAGACTAAAGCTGCAGCTGTACATGTATAATAATGATGATGCAGAATATTATACGTCATTATACATGGAGACATTTTATTTGAAGAGAGTTTACATCTCATTTCTACAATTAAAGCCTGCTTAGACTGCATTGCTCGAGAGCTAAACAAATGATCTGGCTTTGCTCATTTCCCTCAACAGTGCAAAACAAGCCACATTTACCGGCATGAAATGCATGTTATTTGGATCTTGTAAATGAGATGTGAACTTGTGTTCCCATTTTATTTCGGTATCTAGAAAGGATGAGTGTTAAAAGCCTTATAGTGCAACTATAGTGATGGGACTCACTGCCTCTTAAAGACATTTCCATTTTAGTCCATATTAATGTCCTGTAAAATAAGGAAGGAATAAAACACAACAGGGTATGCTGTTATAGGAACATAATCAATGACAAAGTCGTGCAATGCAATCGGATGCGAAGTTTTTTACTGTTACCACCCCGAAGTTTTCCAACAAAATGTCCCGAAATGTTTTATTACATTTTTTTTTTATTAATCAAAGAACAAGAAGTTCTACTTTTTTATCCGTTTTATCCTGTAGTTACATTTAATGCTGTGAAACATCTGCAAGACAAGTTCCTTCTCTCTTGCAGTTAATAAGATAAAAATGTAGCTTTTCATGTTGCCAGACCTGAGAGTACAAAAGTCCTCTGTCCTGAAGAATTTTCCATGTCGGAAAACTTAGCTACAGCTTTACCGCTGACTGTTACAAAGCACCGACACTGGAGACTCCTTCAAAAAAAAAAAAAAAAAAAAAAAAAA
>CM040469.1:18989875-19006444 GCA_022758105.1 Pangasianodon gigas
GAAAATTAATCAACACCTTCTGACCAATCAGAATCAAGAATTCAGCAGCACTGTGGTATAAATATAATTGTTGAATACTTATCTGATTGGATGTGCTATAGGGAATATATTTGTATGGTAATTATATAAAATATATATTGTTTGCCTCACACCTCCGGGGTTGGGGGTTCGATTCCCACCTCCGCTCTTGCAGGTTCTACACGTGCTTCAGGGATTTCCTCCCCCAGTCCAAAGATCTCACAGTCCAAAATGTGTTGTAGGCTGATTGGCATTTCCAAATTGTCCGTAGTGTGTGAATGGGTGTGTGAATGTGTGCGTCTGCAACCCTGTGTAGGATAAGCGGTACAGAAAATGGATGGATGGATGGATATTACCCGCCAGCACCCTCCCCCCCTTTTTGTTAACGGTATGATGGTGACAATGATGACACTGATGATGATGATGATGATGATGATGATATTAACACTTTGTTCCTTTTGTCAGGGGTCACTGGAGAGCTTTTGGAAACAAAATCATTTGACATGTGGGAAGGAGGTTAGTTTCTTCAACTTGTACCTATTTGTTTTCATCACAGACTGGCATAACCGTCTTTCTCGTTTTCCACAGATGTTTCTAATTTGCTGAAGTTTCTGCGACCTCTCCATGAAGGAACTCTAGTGTTTGTGGCGTCCTTTGACGATCCAGCCACCAAGTAAGAACACGCATACTGTATCTCCAGCACACATCTTAAACCACCACTCCCTCTTGTGATGACTAAATCGATAATGAAATGTGAGGCTACTCCATAATCTCATAAACCCATCGCTATCAAATCCCTGTCTGGCTTTTAATAAGCACATAATATCTCTGTGTTCATTTGATGTCTTGGAATTAATGGCTAACTAATCTGCGGCTTTCAGGTTGAATGATGAGGCACGGCGGCTGTTTGAGGAGCTGGGCAGCACCGCAATAAAAGAGCTCGGATTTAGGGACAGCTGGGTGTTTGTGGGAGCCAAAGGAATAGAAAACAAAAGCCCATTTGAGCAGGTAGGACCAGCATTATTATAGTTAACAAAAAACACTACTATACATTTTTTTTTTTAATAAAATAAAATTAAAATAAACTGAAATAAATTATTTAAATTAAATTCAGGACTCATTTCTAATAATGCTTCTATTTTTTTTTAAGTTATTTGGTTACATTTTTCTTGTTTTGTTTAAATATACCATGAATATATTCAAATTCATTAATTTTTCACTTTTTGTAGACCATAACTTACATAGTATAATGCTTGAATCTGATCAGTTGATTAGTTTCCTATAACAGCAGCTCTGACAGTATTTCCATCTCAAGTCAAGTCACGTGGAGTTTATTGTCATTTCAACCATATACAGCCAGTTAGTACATAGTGAATTGAAACAACGTTTCTCCAGGACCAAGGTGCTACATAAGACAAACGCAGAACAACACAGAACTACAAGGGACTACATAGATTTATACATAAAGTGCAAACATGTGCAGACAGCACAAGACAGTACAATGACTACTGGGATAGACAATGGGCCCAGTAAGTCCCAGTGCAGTGCCGACCAGTACACAGTTCTATTAGAAAGTGAATCCATTGACAAAGCTCTGCAAAGCTAATCACAGGTTTCTATTAACACACTGGTTCTAATGCGATATCGTTTCTATAGTAACATCCTACACAGAGACCTGTAGGGTGGACACGCCAATAGATTAAAATAGATTAGTTAAAATAGATTAATTAAAATAGATAAATAGATTAAAAACGTGTAATTGTTGATGTGCTGATGTTTTCTGTGTGGAGATGTTTCGTCATTGAAGGAGTCTCCAGTGTCAGTAATTTGTACCAATCAGAGGTAAAGCTGTAACTTTCACAGAAAAGCATTCAAGACAGAGGACTTTGCTGTTTCAGTAGCTGAGTTTTTTGTCCTATTAACTTCAAGAGACAGGAAAAACCAGGAGGCTGGTGAGGGAATGACTGTTTATAGCTGATATAAATGTAAGTGATAACAGGAGCTAACTTGTTTCCTGGACATTCCACAAGATCAAATGTAACAATAAACAGATAAAATGTATATGTTCTTTAATTAATATAAAAATTGTGATTGTTGGTTGTGGTATTAGAAGAATAAAACACTTCAGGATATTCTGGCTGTATCACACCAACATGTTGTTGATTATTTTCCTATAACCGCACACCCCATCACGTTTTAAAATGTACTTATGCCAGTTAGAAGTGATGTCACTCAGTAGGAAGTATGTATTATGCACTTATTCATTCCTTTCTAGACATATACAAAATAGACACAAAATAGCTGCACAATGTTTATTCTGTCATTAGAGCTATAATGAGGTAAAACCTCATTACGTAAAACCTCCGAATTTCAAATGAAAACTGAAAATAATATGAAATTTCAAACTCTTATTAGTGCCTGCAAAGACTAACAGAGAAAGTCAGAATTTAAATAAATAAATAAATAAATGTAGGTGACCGCTTTACCAGTGTGACAGTTTTAATCATTTTTCCCGAATGTGCAACTACTTTATTTAAAAAAATTAATAAATTAAATTAAATTAAAAACAATTATTTAGCATGTTTATGTTGAATCTGTGTCACAAAACCCCTCTCTGTTTCTCTTTTTTTCTATCAGCGAATGAAGAACAACAAAAGTAGTAATAAATATGAGGGCTGGCCGGAGTCTTTGGAGATGGATGGCTGCATTCCTTTACGCGCCCCACGAGAGAGCTAATCTCTCGATCGAACAAGCATGAAATAAGGAAATGCACAAACAACTTCAACACTGACTAAACTGGTTCAGTCAGGCACATGGTGAAGTCTTGGATCACACTACCTAATCAGTTTCTTTTTAAATAATTTTTTAAAGAATTCCAGTTGGTAATACAAAATCTTTCTTGTAAAAGTGAGCCTCAACACAAATATAACACTTTCAGGACAGTAAACAGAGAAAGAATATATGTCAGTCATGACTTTACCTGTCTGGTGTATACTAGCCATAAACACTCACATTTTTATATGTAAAGCTTTAATTTATCTTGTCACTAATCCATGCATCCGTTGACCAATGGCACATCATGCTTCATGGGTAAACTTATAATATCTAGAAACATTCCTAGTAACTGGTGTTAGGGAGTGCAAGTGTTACGCAGTAAGAAATGCCTGTCTTTGTTGTATATTTTTAATACATTTTTGCCATAATTAAATGAAGCGTGGCATGTAGTTGCTGTCAAAGTCATGGCAAGCTTAGGATTAACATTTTGGATTTTTTTTTTTTCTAATTTTATAGTAAACAAATGAAGATGACTGCTGTATTTTAAGTAGAATTGTTCAAATAAAATATGAATGTGATATTACATGAACTCAAAAAGCATCATGCTGAAATAAGATTTTTTTTTTTTTTTTGGTCATGTTCCAAGCATCCTAGGTGGTGGAGTTATCATACTGTGGCCACTAGAGGGTGACATAGATTCAAGAATGTGTATGAAATCTAACTATGCTGTCCAATAAACTACTGTATATACTTATATAGGTGGCCATACTTACTTTATACAGCTGCATTAGGAAAAAAAATGGGTTTGAGCATAGTAACATAGTTTACACACACACCATGTTTCGCATTTTACCGACACATGACAGAGGGCTTTGGTTTTCAATGATGCGAGTAGAGATGACTATCAGCTACTATATAAGCTGTTCAAATTCTTATAGCTTGTTATTATTATAGTTATAAGCTTGCCTATTTAAATTGTCACTGAATTAGTTGCATTAATGTAAAATATCTAACTATATGTAGCGTATATATGCAGTGTTACGATTGCACAAGGTTTTCAGAGAAACAGGATGCTTCAGACAAAGTCTTTCAATAGCTGTGCTAGCAAAGTGTAAGTGTGTTGGGCTGCGTGGACCTTTGTGTCTATGGTCTGTGTGTCTCCACAAGCATTGCACATGTGGATTTGGGCAGTTTCTCTCATTTTTCCTGGCAGATCCTCTCAAACTCAGCAAGATTGTATAAGGGAACGTTTGTAAATTTCCAGGTGTCTACACAGATGTTCCATGGGGTTCAAACCTGGGCTTTGACTGGGACACTCAAGGAGACCAAAGCCACTCCAGTATTGTTTTGGCTGTATGCTTTGGGTTGGTGTAATGCTGAAAGATGAAACTTCACCCTAGTATGAGGTTGTGTGCACTCGGGAGCAGGTTTTCTTCAAAGACTTTCCTGTATTTGGCTGGATTTATCCTTTGCTCAATTCTGACCAGTCTCCCCATCCATGCCTCTGAGAAGCACCCCCATAGCATGATGCTGCCACTACCATGCTTCACCATAAGGATAGTATTATCAGTTGATGAGCAATAGTTGGTTTTCACTAGACATAGTGCCTGGAGTTCAGCCCAAAATGTAAAAAAAATTGTGTCTCCTCAGACAACTCTACCATAAAGGCCTAATTGATATTGATAGTTCTGGTATGGTTGTCCTTCCAGCAGGTTCTCCTCTCTCTGTGGTAGACTACTGAAGCTCTGTTAGAGTGGCCATTGGGTTCTTGGTCACCTCACTGATCAAGTCCGTTCTAGCCCAGTTATTGAGTTTAGCCAGACGGCCAGCTTTAGGAGTTCTGGTGGTTCCAAACATCTTCCATTTCACAGTGCTGGAGCCTACCTTGCTCCTGGGAACGTTCAAAGCTTTAGAAATGTTTCTATACCTTTGCCCAGATCTGTATCTCGACACAATTTAATAACAGAGGTCTGTGGAGAGTTCCTTCATGGCTTGTTTTTTGTTCTGACATGCATTGTGAATTGTGGGACCTTATGCACACAGGTGTGTGCCTTTCTAATTCATATCCATTCGACTGAATTTGCCACAGGTGGACTCCAGTCAAATTCTAGAAACATCCCAAGATAATCAAAGCAAACAGAATTAATTTGGAGTGCTTTAGATTTTAGTTTTTGATTTTTAATAAATTTGAAAAAAATTCTCAGAAGAGGATGGGTTCCCTTTTGAGTCTGGTGCCTCTCAAGGTTTCTTCCTCATGTCGTCTCAGGGAGGTTTCCCTCACCACTGTTGCCTCTGGCTTGCTCATTACGGATAAGAAATGGATCATCTTAATCAACCTAATGGAAGAACCATTCCAACCACAAAACCATTCCCAGTGATTTAGAATTGACATCTACAGCGTGACCCATGATATCCAAAGGCCTTAGATTTATACTAAATTTATACTATGCCCAATGAATTCATTGCTTTAAAGAGAGTAAAAAAAAAAATTCATTTGAGGCTTCATGGTCACTTTATGTAATGAGAATGGCTAAAATATACGATCCACGCTTCCTCAATACAAACCTTGTAAATAAAACTCCACTAAATCATCCTGGAGACCTTCAGCAGGAGCTATTCAAGAGCTGGATTTATATATTAATACCTGTGAAAGAAAAATGAATAAAAAAAAGTTTTAAAAAATACCAAAAGCTGTAATCTACCAAGGCAGGAATCTGCAGCACTGAAAGCCAGCTGATAAAGGTGGAGCAGTTGTTGGTTGGAGAAAAGCCCTTTACATTAAAGAAGCAGAGAAACAATTTTCTGATACCAGCTTTTATAGGCATATTGACAATGATATCATTCTGACCAAGTGTCCTCCATCCAGTCTACTATTACTAATGCTAATGCTATTTCAGAAGAACATCTCCATGCTTCTGCATCTGCTCACAGAACCTAATTGCAGATCTTCCTCACTGCAGCCATTTCTGTCTTCCCCCAAAATACACAAAGAATACTATCCTGGACGTCTCATCCTGGACGCCCCCAGTTTCTGGAAGACATTTGGACATTTTCCATATATATAAAACCAAGGTTTAAAAAAGTGTCTTCCAGTTTGATTTTAATGTGCAAAAACAGTCAACCTTGACAATACAAAATGTAATGATTTCAACTGCACAGAATTAAATGTAACTTTCTATTATTCTGTATTTGTTTAGCATTTTTATTTTATTTTCAGATTGAAGTCCTGTAAGTAAGTAAAACATGTTTATCCTGTATCTAACAAAATCCTACAGAATCATTTCTACTACTTCAGAATCTTAATTCTCCTACATTTAGATCATCGTGGTGTCCCCTATAAAGGACATTTATAAATGGGTTATTATTTTAACTATTTTAACAAATAATTAAACTGCCGTCAGACCTCACTACACAATTCCTGACATGTTAATACACAAAAGATATATAATATTATAGCAAACATATAAATAGCTAAACAATATTTAACTTACCTTTTCTGTTTCCATAAAATATGCTTGTTGCAACAGCGACTTACTGTGCTGTATGAGACATAAAACACTTCAGGGTGGTGATAGTAACTCCACTTTGCATCAAGCCGCATCACACAACCCTGCTGTTGATTGTTTTCCTATAACAGCATCAGTGGGAAGTGAGTGAAACACTGAGACATGAGGAGAGACACAGTCCCTGACAGCACTGCTACAACACAGACACCACCGCCGCTTTGTAAAATAGGTTATGTAAAAAAATGAAAAGAAAAAAACAAAGAAAATATGGAACTATGCACATGCATACTGCTTGGAAAATAACCACAGAAGTTTCTGTGCGAGCTATACTTGCTTCACTGATGTTCCATCCATTCATTTTCCATACTGCTTATCCTACACAGGGTCACTCAGGGGAGCAGGGGCAGGGGACACCCTGGACAGGGTGCAATCCATCACAGTGCACAAGTACACACACATTTGCACACTACAGACAAATCAGCCTACAACACAAGTCTTTGGACTGGGGGAGGAAACCCCCAAAGCATGGGGAGGACATGCAAGCTCCATGCACACAGAGTGTAGGCAGGCCTCAACCCCCAACCCCCAACAGTGCTAACTACTAAGCCACCATGCCCTCCTCACTGACCTTCCACAACATTAAAAGTAACTATAAACGAATAAAAAGTATGACGTGTCTTTCTCATATAAATAATCGTTAGCGACTTGCTGTGCTGTATGAGACATAAAACACTTCAGGGTGGTGACAGAACTTCAGGGTTGTGACAGTAACTCCACTTCGCATCGGGCCGCATCACACAACCCTGCTGTTGATTGTTTTCCTATAACAGCACGCCCTGTCGTGTTTTACAGCTTACCTGCGATACAAGTGTTGTCACATCAGTGGGAAGTGAGTGGGTACTTATGCACAAGAAATGCATGAGTAAATACTTATAAGTATAAACAGGCTACATTCCTTTCTACAGATTAAAAAAACAGTTAAGATGCTGCTTATTTACTCACGTAATTTACTCACGCGCACAGTCAGCCCTCCCCATCCCGTCTACCAGCTAAACGCTGAGAAATGAGGAGAGACACCGTCCCTGACAGCACTGCTACAACACAGACACCACCGCCGCTTTGTAAAATAGGTTATGTAAAAAAATGAAAAGAAAAAGAAAATATGGAACTATGCACATGCAAACCACTTGGAAAATAACCTCAGCAGTTTCTGTGTGAACTATACTTGCTTCACTGATGTTCCATCCATTCATTTTCCATCCCGCTTATCCTACACAGGGTCATTCAGGGGAGCCTGGACCCAGGGGACTCAGGGCACAAGGCAGGGGACACCCTTGACAGGGTGCAATCCATCACACTGCACAAGTGCACACACATTTATACACTACAGACAAATCAGCCTACAACACAAGTCTTTGGACTGGGGGAGGAAACCGGAGTACCCGGAGGAAACCCCCAAAGCCTGGGGAGAACATGCAAGCTCCGTGCACACAGGGTGTAGGCAGGACTCGAACCCCCAACCCCCAACAGTGCTAACCACTAAGCCACCATGCCCCCCTCACTGACCCTCCACAACATTAAAAACTAACTATAAACGAATAAAAAGTATGATGTAAATAATTATATGATATGAATAATCGTTAGCGACTTGCTGTGCTGTATGAGACATAAAACAGTTCAGGGTGGTGACAGAACTTCTGGGTTGTGACTGTAACTCCACTACGCATCAGGCCGCATCACACAACCCTGCTGTTGATTGTTTTCCTATAACAGCACGCCCTGTCATGTTTTACTGCTTACCTACATAAGCTGCAAGTGATGTCACATCAGTGGGAAGTGAGTGGGTACTTATGCACAAGAAATGCATAAGTAGGTATTTATGAGTATAAACAGTCTACATTCCTTTCTACAGATTAAAAAAACAGTTATGATGCTGCTTATTTACTCGCGTGCGCGTTCCCGAGCAGGCGGCTAGACACGGGAGCGCGCACATTCAGCCCTCCCCATGCCGTCTACCGGCTAAACACACCGAGGCATGAGGAGAGACGCGGTTCATGACAGCGCTGCTACAACACAGACACCACCACTGCCACCGCCGCTGTGTGAACTATGTAAAAAATAATAATTAAAAAAAAAAAAGAAAAGAAAAGAAAATATGGAACTATGCACAGCACGAGCGCTCAGCATGAAAAAGCAGCGGCGTTAGCAGTATCCGCGTGAGAATCTGTGCGCGTGTGTGTGAGTGCGCGCGCACGCGCGCGTGAGCGTGTTCACTGGGGATTTAACCACGGCGCTCAAACAGAGAGCGTAAACGTTTAAAGCCAAGGAATACGCTAATGATTCTGGGGAAATGTATTTAAAGCTTGGTTTTGAATATGTAGTGGAATGTTGTGGAATTCATGGGGATGTTCATTGGTAAGGAATAAACAGTAAGCAGCCCGCTTTTGTTCCCAGCCCGGTGAATATAAACACAAAACGGCGGAACGGCGGAAGATGCCTCATACCTTATAGGTGAGTAGCCTGTAACAGCAATTTCTGCAACAAAAACATAAACATGAAGTCGAGAATAGGTTAGCTGTGAATATATTTAACATGAGAAACACGCAGCAGTGCCAACCGTCGCACAGGAATCTTTATCAAGCTAATGTTAACGGGCTAACTGCTAATACTGACAAGCTGCATTTCAAATATGTAAGCTCGAGCGTCCTTCTGGGCTTTCTGGACTTGCTAGAGCACAGTGTTTAACAGGTAATTCATGATATTTTCATTACACAAACGCCTCTTTAAGGTTGGTGTAGTAACAGGTAGGTGTAGGCACCATCCATATTGCCGGTTATCAGTGCTGCTGCATCCTCAGGCTCATGTGGTAGTGTTTATGTCCACTGACGCAAAATAAACAAACAAATAAACAAACAAACCTGGAAGGTTATAGCGACGCTGTGAAACGCCGAGGTGACAACTTCACATTTCACTTCTTTCTTTCTTTCTTTTGCTTAACATTTACAACATGTTGTCAACCTTGTAACAAACATTCTGCTCAGAAAACCGCGTCCTACAAAAGTAAATCATGGCTTTTATACAAACAAATGAACAAACAAACAAACAAACATAACACGGATTCCCATGCTAAGCCTGTCGCTGAACTGCTCATGCTTAAAGGTGCAATGGTCGATTGTTAAAATGTCTTATTTGTACACATAAAATATGTAGAACATGATAACACACATAGTGGGTTAGGGTTAGGGTTTTCATCTCAGGACAAAAGTATTTTGTGACTGAGAAAACCCATTTGGAAAACTGACTTCCGGTCCGGAAGGTTTGTTTGGGTTTGGATGAGCCTCACTAGGGCTGAACAATATATCGAAATGATCGAAATATCGCGATATGCATATCGCAAGGGCTTGTGATAATTGAATGAATTTAATACTTCAAATAGTTACGAAAAGTCAAAGATTTAGGGCGACGCAGATAGCAGAGAATGCTTTCTTTTCCTCAAAAGAACATGAAATGTATGTTGGTTATGTCAGGTTATGTAAGCAAAGTTTTTATATATATATATATATATATATATATATATATATATATATATATATATATATATACATATATACACATATATTTACACACTTACAGCATTATCATTCCGCATATCACATTATTAACAAGTTATCGCATATCACATTTTTCTTCAATATCATGCATTTTCTTCAATATCGTGCAGCCCTAAGCCTCACCTTAGTCATTGGCTGGGTCCAAATATCCCTACTACAGTAAGCGTAAAGCAGTACGCCAAAGGAGTAGTATGTCCGAATTCTCAGTATTCATAAAACAGTAGGCAAGAAATACCAGTATGACCTGTTGCTTCCACCAAGATTCTGCAGTATGGAAGAAATGGACACTACCCCATCCCATAAGGCAACAGGTCTGGCGCAGAAGAGCTGTCACAATCAAAAATGGCGGAGGGTAGAGCATCGGCTCTTTTTAAGTGTAAGTGCTATAGGTATTAACTGTTGTTCCTTGTTCATTGTGGTCAAATCATTAAACACTTAAAAGTCATTAGACTCAAACAAACCATATATAGAACATCAAATAAAGTTAAAAAACGCCAACATAAGTAATCATTTGAGAGCTACAACAACGACAACAAGCTACTTACATTTGTAGAAGTTGGCTGAGAGTTCGTCTGCCATTTTTTTCGGGCTGAAAGGCTTCAAAATATATGACATCATTTCCAGTAAGGGAACATAGTGAGCATTGATGCTCCCTGGTTTTTGCGATGCATTGTGGGATTTTTTAGGGAGCGAACTGGAAGGATTTTGCGATTGAGACAGCCCTTAAAATGGCCAACTCCCTTATCAGTGTCCTGACTACTGAACTAGGGAGCTGATTGAGACGCACCCAAGGAGTTAAAAAATCATTCAAATGTCTAACCCACCTAATCTTGAAAAAAAATTGACTAATCTTACCTAATGCACCTTTAACATGCAGTCGTGATGGGAACACCCAACACAACAATTAGTCTCTGATCTAGGGATACTGGGATTGTGGCAGATTCAAATAATACACGTAGCTAGCAGCTGTTTAATTTAGCGATGCAGTGTTTGTGGAAATTTATCGAGGTTTGTTGATTGCAACAGACTTCAGGGTGGACAAATCCTAAATTTATTAGTCCTCCGTGCAATTAAAAGCTCCATCGTGCTGCTCAGACCCATGTTTTAATTTTATGCAATAACACATGCATGCAACTAGTTAACACACTAGTTAAGTTCATGATTATTATTCTCTTTTAACAAAGTTTTTGGCTATGAGCTGTGATGTTCTGTCCCTGTGTTGCATGTAAAATATTATTCAAGTCTGGCTAGAGTCATTATTTTCTCTTGATATGTTGTGACTGAATGCAGTAAGCACAAGAGTTATATGACAGCTTTGCGTCAAGCTTTATTTTGCTCAGTTTCTTCAGAATTTAATATACAGCCAGATCACACCTCGGCCGATGTCTGTAGTGCAGCAGGGGGTCGTAGCTACAGCGTTGAGGTGCGTCTCAGTATTCACTGTTGCTATCCTATCTGCATGCGCTGCAAACTGGCAGGGGATGCGGATCGAGTAGCAACATGCTGCCTGATCTGTACCATGCATGTGTTAATGTTTTATGACTTGATTCAATCTGCCGCGTATGCATAAACATCACATGATATCAAACTTCAGTATCCACAAACATACCAATGCAAAAAAAAACCTGCAATATGAGCTTGTGTCATAACATAAAAGGCATAATGTTTTTTTTGTTTGTTTGTTTTTGTTTTTTTTTATTAAAGTGTGTTATTATGAATAGTACTGAGTATGACTGGTGCAGGTTGACAAACTGCATCAGTCAGAGTATAAAATGGTTATTATTCATATTTCCTCTTGGAAAATAATCTGTTTTCCAAGAGGAAATATGAATAATAACCATTTTTAACAACTTTTTTTTTTTTTTTTTAAATTTCAATTCATTCACTTGCTGTTTGCTCTGTAAACACAAATCCCATCTCTTATGACTCCTCTGGGTACATCAAAAAGTTTTTTTTTTTAAAATGACATTTCATGATTACATATTAAAAATATTCTTTCCCCAATATCCTGAACCAATGAGCTCAAACTGAAGCTTAGTTTTATCTTTGTAATGCCGTTTTCATGAAATCAGTGATTGAACGACTAAGAAGTAACAGAAGAAAATAATCTGATTTTTTTTCTGACTGCTAACAAAGAAATAAAGGATGTCAGGGGTCAATGGTCGGAGTAGCAATTTGAGTTTTAAAACAAAATTGAAATAAAATTTAAAGTTGACAAACATTTATACTCAAGCAAAGAAGAAAAAAATATTCTCGAATTTACTTAAATGCAGAAATTAAGTATTTCCATTTCTCATTACTGTACACTCCGGGATCATGAGTCATCATGCCACAGTGACAAATCTGCAAATAACCTGTGGTGTCATTTCAACTATAAACTAGAATACAAAAAAGTTAAGGGAAAAAAAAAAAAAAAGCCTGGGCCATTGGCTCCCCAACCTTGTGTAGCCAGGGATCCCTTTAACTGTAAAATAAATTCCATGGTGCCCGTCAGATTTATTTAATGAACGTTACTTAAATTTTTTAAATTTTATATATATATTTTTTGTTTGTTTGTTTGTTTTGTTTTGTGGAAAGCGATAGAGCTTTCTGTTTCTGAACTTTCCCCCGGCAGAGCACATTAGGTCTGAATTGACTTTTGTGCCTGGACCCCTACATATTATAATGTTGATAATGTGAGTTGTGATTGCCACCACTGTAACAAAATAAATAAAAAAAAAAGTCATGGACCCCCTGGCTAAGCTTCCCAGACCCCACTTTGAAAACCACTGGCCTGGGATGTACTGATTTTTCCAGCCCTGAGGCTGTGTTTAGGATTCTCTGTCCATCACATAGTTTAATTAAAAGTAACGTTAGAATGAGGTTAGAAAATCATTTGTAAAATTCAGAAGTGTTTAATCTTGTAATTATAATGTATTGAGTGAGATTAACAGCAAATCTGCTTTACATGATCTGTGTGTGGGTGTAAGACACTCAACTCCCGGGTTAAAGCATGACTTCCTGTACTTTTCATAGATTGACTAATGTTACTTTATTTAAATAGGACACTTTGACACATGTGGGATGTTAGTCCTGTAAGACATCTCCACAGTATCCAGTTGTAAATTGTTGTATATTTCTTCTAGTATTTTAATCGGCAGCCTCAAAAGGTCCGTTGTTACGTAATATGGCCTATAACTACTGTATGTTTGCTTATTTTGAAGTGATTTTGTGCTTATACTAGAATAAATTACAGTCAGAGATGTAAAGGTGTGTGTTAGTGCTATGAGTAATTAAAAACAATACAGGTTATTAATAATTCCAGCTTAATCTAATATCCGTTGTAACCTTCTTCTCTTTGCTTTCTATTTGTCACTAGTTCCCCAAATTGGAGTTGCTTTTATTTTGCCTTTTTTTTTTTTTTTTTTGCTTAATCAATGTTTTTATTCATGCGCACACCCTCAGCGTATTTTGTCAGGAGAGAAATCCCCCCACAACGCTCTTTTTTGTATTTGCCAACCCCCAACCCCAATGTCACGCTGTTGTTTTCATTCACACAAACACACATTTTTCGCACCCTTTACCCCCCCTCCACAACCCGTCACTCTCCCCGTCTCTGCCTTGATGTCTCCTCCCTCCTCACCCATCATCCCGTTTTGTCCCCTTTTTTCATCAAGCTACTTCATGTTTCACGCCCCTCTCCCGCGTCTCTTCCACCCTCCCGAAACACACACATACACACTGTGTCCCCTGGCTGCCTCTTTGTCTGCCTCAGTAAAACAGCAGAGCCTGCTCAGGCCCGGGGGATTAATGTGTGTATACCCGTGAAGTGAGCGCTGATAAAAAATTTTTTTAAAAAAAGTGGGCAGAAGCAGGGAGGGCTCATCGATGTGCAGCTCCTGTTGTGTTTGGTTTTTCAGAGCTCTGTGGGAGAGGACGACATTGTGTGTGAGAGAGATGATATGAACCACGCTGAGCACTTTACTGTGCCAAGGAACATCATGAGCTGAGCAAAGCCTCCCTTGATCAACTGGTGCTCCAGAGACACCTGTGAGAGCCTCGTCTCTTGTAAAAACGAGTTAGGAAAAGTGTCAATCACGCCATACAGTTCTGGCTTATATGTGTGTAATACATGCTAATCACATTTCAGACACACCCATCCATTCCATTGTCCTCTATTAATACAGATGGGTTAGGTAGGGATGTGAATGTCATACTGATCATGTTCTGTAAGCAAGTCATGCGCGTATGCAATAACAGGCATGTTTTCAAAAGAATAACGAACATAAAGCTTAGTATTTTGATTTCAAATATAAGAACTGGAACAAGCTTACCTGTATGAAACATAACGATTGGTTAAGAGTTTGGTTTAGCAGATGGTTTTCTTCAATCATATAATTAAACAAATTCATGTAAATTTTGCTTGAGATTCTGCAAATTACATATACAATGGACTTTTGGTGATTTTCTTTTCCCAATGAAGAACTTTAAAGGCAAAAGGCTTAATACAGTCCCTACTTGTTTAGCTCATTTAGGGAATTTGCTATGTTAATAAGTTATGGAAGTGTGTATCAGTCTGAAAGCGAGAGGCTTGATGTTCTGTACTAAATCTGTCCAGTGGCTTTTATGAGAACTCATGAGGACAAATCAGCCATGAGGACATAAACAAATCAGCTCCTGTTTAAACATGAACTCCCCCCATGTCATGTGTTGTCTTTTGCCTCTTGCCCTTTTACCTGCAGGCACCTTTTACGTTCTTTCTAGCTTTTAATTTTCCCCCAAATATATTTGATAGGGTTGTTAGAAAGTCATAGATATATAACTAAGTCTGATAGATGTATTAAGAACTATAACACCCCAAATCTGAGCATTGTATCCATAATTATGTGCCTTTAATATTACATAAAAACATTAATACCATTGGTGAGCAGCACGGTAGCATTGCTACCTCACAGCTCCAGAGTCCCCAGTTTGATCCTGAGCCTCTGGTTACTGTCTATGTAGAGTTTCTATGCATGTTCTCCACATGCGCACATGGGCTTCTTCTAGGTTCTCCGGTTTCCTCCCACCTCCCAAAAACAAGCCAGTATTTGGTTGGCCACTAGGTGTGAATCAGTGTGTGAATGTGAGTGCATAGTGCACTGCAGTGGACTGGCATCCCATTCGGAGTGTGTCTGCAACTCTCTCCCATTGTTCCCGGGATAGGCTCTGGATCCACCGCGACCCTGACCAGGATAAAGCGTTTACCGAAGATGAATGAATGAATAATACCAGTGAATTTTTTGTGTTCTGTAACTGGAACTTAATTTAATTGAAACTGTAAGGCATAAAAAACAGTTATTTTTAGTGACATCATACTCACAGGACAGAGTTAAAAAAATTGCATCATATGCATCATATTGCAATATCAGTGCAGTTCTATGGTAACAGTTAACAAATTACACAGCCATATTGTCATGTTGATAGATACAAGATGAAGCAAGTGCAGCAGTCAATACAGAGTAACGTTAATGAATATAAGAGATATAACACAGTATGAAACAGTAAAGTATTTCCCTATGACAATTTTTTTACAAATTAAATCAGGAACGAAAGCCAACATAGGGTTATAATGCAGGCCAGAATAGATTCCAGGTTGACAAGAACAGCTAGGCTACTAGCTAGGCTAAGAAACTTGAAGTGAACTATGAAACTGACCAGAAACCAATAAATACTTGAGAAATTATGTTTTGCTCAGGTCTGATGTGAACAGCTGAGTACTGTTGATTTTGAACAATTTCCTCAAGCTGTAATTTAGTGCTCTTAATTACAGTCCATAAAGTCCAGCTTAGGAACCACTGGGCAATGGGCTTTTGTTTCTGTATATCTTTATGAGAATGCTTCAGTGAAGAAACTATTTGGGATTTTGGTTATGATCTGACTTCAACATCTGAGTGCCATCTGCTCTGCAGGTGATATCTGGATAAACCAGGACTTAATGACGATTAGTAGAACCTGACTTGCTGCATGTCCTTAAGGAACATGAAGGCCCACAACTGCGAGAATAGTGCTTGAGAAAGAGATAACGGTGTGCTCTTGATGTCTGGTATTTGCACAATAGAACACAATAGTAGTGAAAATGATACTTTTGCATTGTGGTGAGTCTGATAAAGGAACCGCAGACAGGCAGCATACAGCCTAGACTGGCTGTAATAGTTGAATCATCGCCAAATTGGGAACAGCCTCTCCGTCTGAAATAGTAGTATCAGACTGTAATACAAAAAAGATTGGGGCTACTTGTAATAACTTGGCTCACCGTCTTATTCACTTCAAAGTCATTCATAGAGCATACATAACTCCTTACAAAAGCTTCAAAATGAAACTACAACCAAATTTTAACTGCCATATATGTAATACTGCATCATCAGGTACTTTTCTTCATATGTTTTGGGAGTGTCCTATCGTCATTAAGCTATGGACACATGTAAACCTGGTTTTATCTTCCTTACTACAAATTGATTACTTTGCTAACCCAAGTTTATGTCTTCTTAATGATGATTCTGGTCTCTGTATAAGCTTAATACAAAAGAGAATGTTGTTTGCTGGTTTTACGGCTGCGAAGAAGACAATAATACAGAACTGGTTTACACCGCACATGTGTGGAAAAACATATTGGATCCATAGCCTCCTGAAAATAGTGA
>CM040469.1:19006544-19024447 GCA_022758105.1 Pangasianodon gigas
ATTGGTAACATTTTAAAAAATTGACTAATATTTATATTTCAGAGAATTGAGAGTGAAATCGGTAACCTTTCTGCTGGCATACTTAGTACCAAACATCAGTACTTCTGTTATTTTTTTTTTTTTCTCAGAATGTAGGAGAAGAAAGCTTCTTCTTTATTTGCCTGAGCGGTGGAATTTAGCCAAATTGATTAAACACAATTATGTTCAGGGAGGTATCTTCTGCTTAACTGTAATATTCAAACATCCATAAGAGTTAAGCTTGTCTGCATTTTTAAAATTATTGAATTACTGGCATGTTCTTACTCTGATAGCTAATATCCTGAGCAAAACAACTGCTGTTTAGTATAAAACTTTAATTATATTTTCAGACCTGTGTCTGCAACGCTCCCATGATCCTCAAACCACAAACTCATCATCCAGTCAAGCTCCTCCCCACTCAGTCACCTGATAACTTACAACACTCACCTGTTCGCAAACACACTACCCACTTTAAATAACCTGGGCACTCTGTGTTACTATGCCAGTGTTTGAACACAGCCTGCTTTACTGATTTTGGCCGATCGCCTGACTATTTACCTGTCTCTCATTTTTGAGTATTAATAAAACATAAAACTTGCACTTGCATCTATCTATCCACTTCGTGACACATGTGAGGGGCCATGAGCATCTTCCCAACAATAAAAAAAGAAACTCTTGCCATTGGACACAAGCAATATTTCTGCCAGTAGTATCTTAGAAACCACTCATGGTCAGAATTTGTCCTTTATAAAATCACTCTATGCGTGCATTATTCGAAGTTCAGAGTGAGACCGTGAATACATTCATTTATTCGTCCATTTCATTCATTTAGTTGTTTGCTTGGTAATAGAAAATTTAACACAGAATACATAATATTAAATGTTTGTTTACCTGGACTAGACAAATTAGTTTGTTCCTTTTCACTGCAAGTGGGCATTTGGTTCATTTCTCATATTAGCCTTCCGAGATTGTTTTTCTCCTTTTCCTTCTGTAGACTTGCAGCATGCCTGAGGTGCATGGTTGAGGTCATATGGTACAATGTCCGTGGTTACAGGTCCTATGGAAGGATAAGGGGGACTTGTGGCTCTGCTTTATATTTTGCTTGCTGAATTGACTCTATGTTTCAGTCAGATTGCACGGAGAAGCAAAGCAAGATCAAGAATTTTGTACAATTTTTTTTTTGTACAAAAGTCATTTTTCACCTTTTGTACCACAAGCTGTGCTCAGTGGCAAATTCTAAACTTTCATCCGTGAAGGAGAGAGAGAGACAGGCAGAGTATAAAACCCCATGCTGTGTGAGAAGCTTTTTAATCAATAACTTTTGTTTGTCACATAATATTAAGTCAGCATGACAGGCTGCCCAGACCAAATTCCACTCACATCACTCACAGTCCTTTTTGTTTTTTGGTTTTTTTTTTGTTGTTTTTTTTTGGGGGGGGGGGGGGGGGGGGGGGGGCTGTTGGCAAATGTGAGCAGAACACATGCAAACCCTGCATATATCACAATATCTCAATATGGCAACATCACATCATCTTATAGAATATCGTGTTGACCGCCCCTACAGCATATTGCACTGTTTTCGGATTTTCAGAATCTCTAATGATGCTAACCAAGTGGTCTGTCAAGTAAAATCCTTTAACTACGTTTAAACTGATTCTATTTGCAAGCCTATCCGTATACAGTTTAGCCTATGTACAAGTCTACACACCCCTGTTAAAAAGCACCTTTTGCTCGAAATAAAGTCTTTTTGGGTAAGAGTCTATTCCAAAACGTTGATCTACTTCTGAAGCCATTCCTTTGTTGACATGGATTTGTGCTTTGGGTTGTTATCTTACTGGTAAATTTAATTTTTCTTCGTCTGTCTAACAGAGGCCTGCTGCTTCCCTGTATCTTGACTAGAGCCCCATCCCAGCTGAAGAGAAGTAGCCCCATAGCATGATGCTGCCACCACCATGCTTCACTGTGGGTATGGTGTTGTTTGGGTGATAAGCTGTCTTGTTTTTGCACCAAACATACCTTTTAGAATTATGCCCAAAAAGACTTTTTATATCTACTGTAGTCCATAATGTCTTTTACTTACGTTCTTTTTCCTGCTAACAAAAAGGCAAGCAAAACTGAAATGTCTAGCTTCCAATCCATGTATTGATGGTTACAATTTTGCTTTAGTGTTGCTTTAAGATGGCAATGGGGAAGCCACACAGGCATGTTAAAAAACTAGACACAGAGCCACTGGCAGCATGAGTGCCTGTTACCTTGTTTTCAAAAACAGCATGGTTCTGACTGTAGTCCCAGCCGTAAGGCAGATCACAGGTTTATAATTAATCCATAGTAACAAAACATTTGCAGAGACTGGTAGGGTGAAAATTCATGTATTTTAAGCCTAACCAAAAACATATTTAAAAAGGTTGTTATTAAAAAAGTAATATATAAACATGTGTCGCTCTGCTGAAACTTTCTGCAAGGAGACATTTATTTGATTCTGTCCTATTCTATTTTATACAAGACATTGTAAATGATTATGCAAATGATTGTTGAATATACAAATTAACACATTACATCATCCAGCAACTTTGAGAGACTTTTGAGCATGCTTTAGCTACTTTTTATTGAAAATTGATGGTATTATTCACATAGGCTGGGATAGCTTTTGTCTTATTAACAAATCCCATACTCAGTGCTCATAAAAGCATGAAATTGATAGCTCTAAAGATAAAATTAGATTGGATGGTTAGATGGATGAATAGATGATTGACAAACATATTTGTTTTATTGTTCTGACCCATAAATCACTCTCACTGATACAGTCCTAAGTGTTATGGTGTATAGTTTAGCCAGTTCCATGTTCTAGTTCAATACAGGGTAAATGTTACAGGTGTCTGTTACTATAATTAGCGCCCTTTGTTGAGCAGTCATCTGAGGTTGCACACAGGTCAGCCTGATATGTGCTGTCAGTGTGAAGGACAGAGGCACGACTGCCTCAGACAGATAGACAGCGACAGTGGAGAGATTTCACCAGAGGGGAGAGAGAAAGAGACACACATGGGGTAAAGCGAGACACAGAATAGACTGTCAGAGGCAGACAGTAAAACCTAAATTGGATTTATGCTGCTTTTTATGACTAGATTATTGCTGAATCAGGTTTTGTGTGTGTTTTAAAAACGATGATTCAGTGGAAATAATCATGCAAATATGATGCAGCAATTTTTAATGGACTTGAAGAACAGTGTGGATAATGATGTAGAGCATTTTAGGTCAGAGTAAGAGACATGGATGCTAGACAGCACCCAAGCTCCTAGGATTTGCTCTATGTGAATGAAACCCTGAGAAACAAAGAGGATTTACTTGATGGAAACTTCTAATGTGCATAAGGAGGCTGCCAGCATGTCAAAGTGGGACTGAAATACTGCCGACCACCTTTAATGTTCTTATTTACTTTGTGTTCCCCTGACAACGATCCATTGCGTTTACTTCAGGTCAATTTGCTATTCCCTCTGCTTATGAATTATTGACTTCTTAAGGGCTTTAACTGCAGCATCCATTTTTAAGAATTAACATTAAGGCATTCTCTGCCTTTTTGTCAAGTAATGTACTTTACCTGCCTTTCTATCGACTTGTGGTCCAAATACTACCGGGAATTTCTAAAGATATTTTAAAAGCTAAGGTTCTGACAGTTGCGATTGCCCTTATTGAGTACTCAGCCATGTAGGGGCTTTGGCATGCCCAAAGTCTCTCCATACAGTTGTACATGTAGTTGAACTTTTGATCTACATTAGTGTCTTTTTTAACACAATTAAATTGTCAGTGGTGTCGAACTGTGAGTAGTGATTGTGAGCCATTAGGAAGTGAAGGCAATGTGAAGGGAAGTGGATGGCTGTCCGCTGCAGATGCTCTAAGAGCATCGAGGCCCTAACCTCTTCACTCACAGAACTAAATGATAATGAGCTGGACTAACATTTCTGTTTCAATGGGTGGTGATTTGTAATCTAAAGGCCTTGTGCGTTATATAAAGTGCTCATATACAGATCTGCTGGTCTGCTGAGTCATTAATGATGAGCTGGTTGTGGTGTGTGAATGAAGTGGAACTGCCTTTTATACTCAGAAGTATTTGCTAATTAGACTATTAGTTATAGTCTTTTTTTATACCACAGCACTGTTAAATGCTTGAGTCTGATCGATCTGAAGGTGTTGATTAATTTTCTCTAACAGCAACGGCGACATTAGTGCCATCTGCAAAGTTTATATTAATGCACATGGTCTAATAGGTTATCATTGCTATAGTAACCACTTTCACAGAGGCTTGTACCATAAATGGACAAAAAATGCATGTAACCATTGATATGGTGAATTTTTCTTTGAATAGATGTTTATTTAGCCTATCCAGTGTCAGCACTTTGTAACAGTCAGAGGTAACACTGTAACTTTTCAGAATGGGGAAAGTCTTCAGGACAGAGGTCTTTGCGGTTTCTCAGAAACATGACAAATTGCGTTGTTTGTTGTCTTATTAACTTCAAGAGAGAGAGGAAAAAGAGAGTCTGGTGAAGAAAAGAGTGTTTATATCTGTTATGTAAGCGATAACAGGAATTAACTTGCTTTGGGGATGTTCCACAACATTAAACATAACAATAAATGTATAAGAAGTATGATGTGGTGTTCTTTAATTAATAAAAAATGTTATCACTGGCAAATTACTGTGGTATAAAATGAAACATTTCGGGATGTTATTGGAAAATAATCCATTTCAGGGTGGTAACACACCACTTCTGTCAAATGGTAGACTTTCAATTTCTAAATAGCTAAACACATTTGGTGAACAACATATAAAGCTAAAATAAGCAGTAGTCTTTCACTTAGGACCAGTTTTGCTGACTATGTTGCGCTTTCTATAGGAACCTGTAAGCATCCATGCTTGATATGGCTTTTTTTTTCCACCTTCACAACAATCAAATGATTAAGGCTTGATTTATGTGCTATCAATATGACAGTACAGACACATGCACACATACACATGACACTTACTAAAGTTTAATGCTTTTATCTTTTTTAGGCTTTACCTGAAGCTGCTCTTTACACCTTGAGAGAAAGGCTTCCAGTGAGCTGGGGTTTTTTTTGGATTTTCAGCTGCTGAATCTGTACTACATGACTGTAAAGTAAAGAATGGCAAGTAGGAGATGGATAGAAGAAGTGAACTGACTAAAAAGTGACATAATCAGAATACACCAGCAAGTGTATTCTGTGAACCAGACCAAACAAAAAAAAGAAACAGGAGGGAAGGAGTTTTTTGGTCATGGCGACCGACCCAGGAGAGCCCACCAGCACGGAGGAGTCATCCGGAGAGAAACCTGATGGAGAGAGGGATGAAGAGAATGAGTGGACAGGGCACCAGTCAGCCAGCCAAAGGGAGTGGCAGACGACGGAGAGAGCGGCTCAACATGAGGAGGCCTCAGGAGCAAAAGCAGCAGAAGTTGGAAGAGAAGAAGGAGAAGTCGGCGAGGCACGAGAGCAAGCATCTCAACCGAAGCGTGAGAACAAACGCTTCTTTCGGAAGAGTGTGGAACTCTGTGAGAAGGATGAGCTTGTAGAGGAGGAGGAGGGCCTTCATAGTGTCCCTCACCCTGAGCTCCACGCCTCAGACTCTGTCTTCAGTGCCGGAACTCAGCATGTACCCACTGATGGCGCCCATGGTGGCGGCCTAGACCCGGAAAAGGGTGCCCCATCAGTGCCCAGACTAAAGGGAAAGGAGCGCGAGTCTGAGCAGGAGGAGGAGGCTGAGATGAAAGCTGTGGCCACATCGCCTGGTGGGCGCTTCCTTAAATTCGACATTGAGCTTGGCCGAGGAGCTTTTAAGACCGTTTATAAAGGCTTGGACACAGAGACATGGGTGGAAGTGGCCTGGTGTGAACTACAGGTAAGTGCTACTTTGGAATAATTTACAACAAAAGTACAACAACTTGATGCTAGCATTGCTGTATTTTAATATTCATGTTGTTTCTCAAATTTCACTTTTTCTGCAATTGGGATTTTCCCTTGGGATCAATACCTATCTATCTAGCTATCTATCTTGCTAGCTATCTATCTTGCTATCTATCTATCTAGCCAGCCAGCTAGCTAGCTAGCTACCAAACAGGAGTTTTCCGGTGCTTTTGTTTTTTAATGCTGCTATGAAAAGTATCTCTTTGTGCAGACTGCTTTGTACTGTGCTTTAAAATTTTTTTTGAGTGAACCTATCATTGTTTTAGATCTTGTTTTTTTTTTTTATTGCTCTTGTGTTGCCGCCTTCATTCTGTTCTGTACGTAAAAGAGAGAGTGCTGCAGTCACATTCATGTTTCCATCAGTCATGTTCACATCTCCACAAGGCTGCTTATCTAAGCAAGAAGCATGCATGTTGCAGTGAAATCCGGTGATCTGTTTTTCGTGCCCTTTAAAATGGCCTCAACAGGGCTGGATCTGGATCTATCTGGATCTGTCATTGTTTTAGATTTATTTATTTTATGTTACTTTTTTTTTTTTTTTTTTTTAATCGCTCTTTTTTTTTCGTGCTCTTTAAAACGGCCTCAACAGTGCTAGATCTGAAAACAGCTTTGCACACAGTACTGTGTGGTGCAGTAGTATCAGTGCTGCTGCCCCCAATATTAATTATCTCTATAATTAAGCGGTTAACTTTTTCAAACGCTGCTCAAGCTGGATTGATTTTTACCTGATGAGGTTCGGTAATGTAAATGGTAACGAATTTGACTGGTCAGTTCAGATGGGGAGGAAGCATCTGTCTAATTATCCAAATTACAAACGATAGCCCAGATGTACATGCCAGCGTTCTGCAACAAGTGCAACATTCAGTTAATAACAAGACACTTAGTCATGTCTCTTACCGTGTTTAGTCATTCTGTTACCATTAGCTTGATTTAAACAGGACAAATATTCCTTCAGAAGGACACACACACACGCACACATATATATATATATATATATATAATATATATATATATATATATTTTTTTTTTTTTTTTTTTAACCGTTATTTTAAACTGTAACCTTAAACTGTTTTTTTTACTGTTATTACTGAAATTACTGTAGCAGTGGATTTTGGGGGAGAAAAAAATATACATTGTTTTATTGTCAACTCACAAATGGATGATCAGGCAGCCTTGAACAGGCTGCAAGTAAACAGTATTATAATCTGTAATTTTTGGACCGGTTTCAGCTGTATCATGTTTTTCTTCCTAAGTGCTCTGGTCCAGCTAGAATGAATCAGGATGCTGTTTCTTGGGACTTGTTCTGGGCCTTTTGGAGAAATCTTAGCCTCTTGTATTCATGTTATTCTTTCGAAACTTTTTCACAGTGGGGTGCCCTGAGACGCAAAGAGAAAAGAGCTTCAGAACTACAGTTGAATAGCTCCATAGTTTACACATCGAAACTATCCGTGGGAGAACAGAGTGGATCCCACTCAGTGCGCAGTGAAGTGCAGAAATTATGTGGTCGGCACAGTAGAGCTTCTGTCTTTAATGTAGAGTGGTTTGTCTGTTGAATGCATTGTGGTCCACAATACACTATATTTTCTAGGAATGCCTTATTGCATAATTGATTCAGAAGACAGAAGCTGCAGTTACTGTCAATGTACGCATGCACCCAGCTGGTTGCGTAAGCATCTGTATCGCAGTAACTTATCTAGCATGCCATAGTCAGACTGTTCAGAGGTCAAGTGAACTAATGTTCTGTGCCAAACCAAATGCCAAATTTAAAATTTTACTGAAATGTACTTGCTTATTATTTTGGGTTCCAAGGATACCAAGGCAGTATGTATAAAAGTAACATTAATAATTTCTGTATTAACATTTTGATTCTGTTATTAAAAAAATTAAAGTACACAGAAAATGACAGAAGCTACAGAGTAGGTAATGTAACCATGAAACGTTAATTCCTGCACCGAATAAAGAATTTGTAGATGGTTTATATATTCTATGTTGTATACAAAAATAAGTATTCAAATTTAGACTCTGAACAGAAAGGAAATCATCAGAAAACTGCTGAAACATGTAAACACAACACAATTATGTTTAGAAGTATTTTTTCAAAAATTTGGAAAAGTCATTAAGCATCTAACTGAAAATATGTTTAATAGTAGGGTCTTTAGGACCTCAAACAGAATATGAGACACATTGATTGTGGTAATATTTATGGAATAATCATTGAAAAAAACTCAGGCACTAACATAATGGATTTTTGGTGCATAAGAAGGAACAGTAAAATGCTGACTGGGAAATGGAGGAAAGTAGAGCATTTGCTATGGATTCTCTTCAGTTTCTCAGTGTGTTTGGTTGCTTTGTGTGCAAGGCCTAGTCTGTCATGTGTTTGGAGCTAATTCCACACTGTGGACCTGGCTAATCTCAGCATTTGAGTGCTGTGCCAGGCTCCATCATCCTTCCCCCCATTCAGCCTCGATATCAAGCTTAACCAAGTCATGAGGGAGGAAATTGGACTGTGTAGCTGTAACACTAACATCTATTAAACTCTGAAAGCCTGAAAGTGTTTATAATTCAGTTCTTCATAATTTAGTAACTACAATGTAGTGAAATTAATAGCAAAAGGAATACATTTACAAAAGTAGGGAATGTAAGTTAGGACCTGGTGAAAAGCCCCTCTATGAATAATTCTCTGTATCCACGTCATTTGGATTTGTCACATTTATCATAACTAATCTCAAATGAAATGCACTGTCACTGGAATTGTGGCTTTTGTCACACACCTAAATAGAAAATGGATACTCGCCTGTCAGTTTGTTACTGTAAATGTAATGTAAGGGGTTAAACACCTTTTACCCCATTATTCTGGGAATATTCAGCATCATATAAGTTCTCCACGGCATCTCCATGAGGTATAACATCACAAACAAGGCAAATCTACCTGACGTATGTAGCACAGCCTCTAGAAGGAAGAAGCTCAATATTAAGTCCTTAGGCATCTGTTTTGAGTAGTAATGGCTGACTGTGAGTCAGATGAGATGAGAGGTGTTTTTTTTTTTTTTTTTAAGTTCCATTCACTCCCACACCCTCATAAAAAAATTTGTCTAATAATAATGTTTGTACCTGCCCATAATATTTTCTGATGAAAATATTGTTGTTCATATTTGTCAAAATATGTACAAATTAGTCATGTATTGTGACCAGAATAAAGCATGGATGATGGATGAATGAAATCAATGAATGCATCACGCAGCACCATGCAAGCACCATATACACACTCATGTTAATGAATGTGGCCTTTCTTTGTCCTGCAAGCTTCATAGCTTTTTATTCCACCCACGAGGAAGTAAAAAACACCCTCCAGTTCAGATTATATAGAGCCATATCAAGAGGTTCGATGGTTTGATGACCTGCCATTCCATGTGTGCTATCACATAATGTGACTCAATGAAAAAAAAAAAAGTACAGGGGAGGTAGTATCACTGGCAGAGCTGTGTGAGCCTGTCATGAGCAACAGGGTGTGAAGTGTGTGTGTGTGTGTGTGTGTGTGAGATGAGCCAAACAGAGGATTAACATGGCATCACTTACTGTGTTGTTAATTCTGACTTTCCACAAAGACCTCTCTCCCCCTCTCTCTGTCTGTCTCTCTCTCTCTCTCTCTCTCTCTCTCTGTTTCTCTCTCTATCTCACTATCTCTGCCTTTAACAGACATGCACACACAAGCGTAACACACAAGCGCCAAAATGTCTGAACGCTTCTGTAATATGTGCAGGGAATAAGTTCCTTTTTAATGGCTCATGACATTAACAAAGTCATTATAGGTTTTTACATTGAGACTGTGAACCATAAAAAAACCAACACTTCATTCAGTAATCAATATAACAGTGATGCACTTAAGTAATAGTGTGTTACCCTTCAAGAGTAGAGTTGCTCAAGGTAACTTTTCAATGCTACATTGTGGTACACGATTCGATTCCATAGCGTTCAATACTTTAGCTGTTGTATTTAGGTAGGTATGTATTTTGCCTATAGGCAAATTAAATTGCTGGTGCTCATATGACATGGACGGGCAAGAATTTCTTGTGAAAAACAGTTGTGCATGCAGGAACCTTGTACTGAAATACGGACAATGGGGTTCATTGTCAACATGCAATTTGTAAATGTGAAGCAGAGCCGCAGATGTGGAACTTTATCAGCTCATTAGTCTTAGTAATAAGTACATTTGCATGCAAGAGGCATGAAGCACTGACCTGGATGCAGGCTTAGACAAGTGGGCTGTTCAAATGCACTTAAAGATCATTGCACGGTTTTTGATGCTATGATTATTTCCTATCAACACTAAAACACACCAGTTGCCACGTTCTGTTAGCGTCAATTTCGTAGTCTGCTTTTCAGTGCTTAATTCGTTTATTTCTGAATTCTGTTTACATGAAATATGGATTTGTTTATTTGTTCACCATGGAAACTTGGCTCACCTGTATTTATAAATGAAGCTTTAATAAAATCCAAGATTCAGCTCATTTTGACCTTTTCGAGTGCTAAAATGCTCGCTTTAACTCATCTCTGAAAGAGTAGTGCAATCTCCAATTTAGGGCTTAATTTAGAAATACCTTAGACTAAAGTAATCTACAAATATACATGTTTTATATACAATTTACTGACTCAACAGCTGCTCACAAATATCTAGTATAAAAGAGTTTTGAGTATTCTAGTAATCTTTTTTTTTCCCCCAGTTAACCCCCTGGGTTAGAATTAAATTTCTGAATGTCTGTGTGTCTCCTGAATTAGCTGCAGATAATGAGACAAGGACATAAGCCGATATTGTAAATGTGACTAAGTAAGCCAATCATTGTGACCAGACCCAGTGCTGTTTCCTCCTGGTTGTATATAAATTCAGGAACTGCTTTGCTGCAAATAAATGGACAAACCTACAGCCGTGTGTAATGTATACTGAAAAGAGACTTACATGCATGTAGATTGTACCCTTTGCCTGGGGGTCACTTACTGTATTTCTCTGTTGTTATGTGGGGAATATTTCTGTGTGTGTGTGTGTGTGTGTGTGTGTGTGTGTGTGTGTGTGTGTGTGTGCGCGCGTGTGCTGTATAGTCCAGGGGAGGTTTGAATGAAGTTAATTACAGTGGGTGCCTGTCAGGCCGGAACAAAAGGTCTGCATTGACAGCACAACCCATGCAGAAAGACAACTGGCTGAATGCATGCGACCCAGATCAGACTAGTCTGGCCCAGTTCATCCTCTGACACAACATATGCCCATCCAGGTTTACACACAAGGCACAGAGCAGTGCTCTAGCTAAGCAGCTCTCACAGTGGGATGGAGGGATCCAAAGGGGTCCATGAAGCCAAGCCAGGGGTTCGAGATTTTGTAATTTTGTTACGGCAGTGGTCAGCCATTATCAAAGTTGTATTTATGATTGAGATCTTATAGTTCGTTATTAGCCCATTTGACTGGTCACTTAAATGAAATGGGTTTAATCCAAATCTTTATACCTGAAAACCAAGTAGGGCTTTAAATAATGCCAACTTGGACCTGTTTTGTTCAAAAATTCATGAATAAAAGTCTTCAATAAATAGCCTGAATATTATTGGGTCATTGACATTTTAGGATTTTGAAAGAGTGCATTTTTGATTTTTGAAACATTTGTATTACTGTGTACACAGTTCATTTTTATAAAAACGTGCAATTATGTGAATTTGGCACTTTTTTCATTAACATTCGTTGGCTATGGTCTTAAGAATGATCATGTGGTGTAACCATAATATACCCTCCACATAATATATTTCCTTAATATGCTTAAAATGTTGACAAACTACTACAAGCAAAGTAAGATCTATAGAAAACATGCATTCACTATTTATGAATTTCTGTATGTCATGAATTTATTTTTATGTCCTATAACTGTACTTGTCTGCCTTATCACACACTTTACAACTTTTTGACCCATAAAACTGATAAAAATTTTAAAGATCCACTTGAGCATATTGTGTCAGTGATTAATATTTCAGCCACAGAATATAGACGTTTTATTTTGAATTTTAATACAGTTATTGCCATTATTAGTTACGCCACATGATGGATAGTCACACCAAATGACTAGTTTTATAAAAAGTGCATGGATGGAGGTGTAAGGTGAGGTGCTTCATTTTAGAAGTGTCATACAACACATGCATATTAATCTTTATAATTAGTATGATCTTCATTAGCTTTTTTCTTTGTTTAAACATCATTCATCCACAAGTTGGCCTATTTTCACTTTAGTTGGTTGCCTACATTTCCTACATAACCCACAACGCTGTTCGACTACCTGCTGATAGTGGTTCAGAGGGGCACAAACATATCAGCTTCCAAAGCTTCAAGTTTCACACTTATACTCCCATCAACGCCATCACACTCAGCATCTCGTAGATTGCTAAGTAACCAATCCAAGGCACTAACTAGCCATGCCGTAACTCTGCGCAACTGCGTCATACAGCTGCATTGCATTTTGGAACTCTGAGTCCAACGTTTGCTGCCTCAGCTGCTACTAATCTACATTTCTCAATATGACACTGAATGTCACTGGAAAATGGTGAGTGAGAAAAGAAGCTCTTGCTGTTTTGTTTATAAGAGCTAAGAGCAAAACCTGACTGCTTTTGCTTATGTTTGCAATCCTCAAATTTTTTTTGTTCTATTAAATGCCACTATAACTGAGCTATCAATAACGCTGTCCTCCTGTGACTTCAGTGTGCCACATAACCACTTTTCATAGGAATAATGAAAATACAACCTCAACCAACAGATTAGCACCAGAATTGCTAAGAACATCAGAAATATTTCAGTATAAACATTTTATGTCAACAGTGAGTAGTAACTAGGACATGGTGGAATGATGATGGAAATAATGAAATACGATTTTAGCATGCATTCTAACATCTGTCTTATAGGGAGAATCTGTCATTTATTTTTTGATTATGAGCAATAACATAACAGACACAGCATAACCTTTTTCAGCTTTGGCTTGTACCTTGTTTGTCTGATCGGTCATAGATTATGGTAATCTAATCCTGGCAACCAACTGCTAAATTGCTTAGGGACTACACACACACACACACACACACACACACACACTTTCACTCTGGATGCAAAGTGTAGAATTGCCCATGCTGGTTGATATTGTGTTGCCTTCACTACTGTAGCTCGGTGCATGTGGCTGTAATGTGAGCTCCATTCACCCCTCCTTCTTCTGTCTGAAAACCCCTGAAGACGTATAGATATACAGTGATGAAAGGACACAATTAACTCAGTGATCCCCAAGGAGCAAGGCATTCCATTAAGCCTGAGTGTTTACTGTGAAAGTGAAGATACAAGATCATATTTGTGTATGAGGAGGAAGTGTGCTAAGCTCCTGAATGCACACCACTCATATTTTCCTCTGGCTCTCCAGCGAGATCTCTGAGCCAGCGCTTTTAGAGAGCACCTGACCGCCACAATCCAACCAAAGGTCTTGCTAAACATGTTGTTGAATGATGGTCTTTCATCATGTGCATACAGCTTGTCTCTGCAGCTATAGTATATGCACAATTACTAAGGACATGTTATCATTTTTAAAAATGGTAGTTGTTGGGGTATGTAAAATGTGTATTTTTTAGAATGCTTTCATGAGTTCTTCAGTCAAAGGTACTTTGTAAATTAAGTATTAAGTAAGAAATAAAAAAAAAAAAACCAACAGGATATGCTGTTACAGGAAAGTAATCAACAACATGTGATGTAACTTGACGTGATGCCACCTTCTGACCAATTAAATTAGAAAATTCAACAGTGCTGTGGTAAAACAATCCTGAACCCTAGAGCCCATAGTTGATTGTATGCCTTGTATGCTGTCAGGAAGAAACTGTTCCGAGAACGGTGTGAGCCTTGCCACCTGAACCTAATGCGCTGTCCAGGGCCTGAAATACTAGTCTTTTTGCAAGGGCTGTGGACAATGGCAATGACAAGCAACAGCTATGGCAGAAGTGTACGTGGCGGCCATTACAGCTCATCACAACACAACAATCACCTCGTGCATGGCACCTCGCTGGGCTCTCAAAGGCTTCACAGCAGTGTTTCTGAAAGAAGCTAGGAAGCTCCATCTGCTGCGCTCGCCCAAGTGCCCCTTAATAGCTCTCTCTAAGAACCCATGCATGATGCTGATTTGAAATGGTATCATCAATGATATCTCGCCATGCACACACCGGTGACCGGATCTGGTGCGGAGTGACCCTGTGGCCGAACCCAGGATTCCTAACTATGGTTATTTCTCCCAAATTTGTGAACCAGGCAATTGACCTTGCAATGTTCTACAAAGGTCAATCTGCAGAACATTCTCTACTGTGTCCTGTAAACACCTTATGGTACTATTTGAACCACACAGCAGCTATTCTTTCATCAGATCAGTTATTCTCCTGTCTCAGTGCAGACACAGGATGTTCCCCTGTCTAAACAGAGATTGGCCCACTGGGTGAAAGAGGTCACCACCACAGCCCACAAACGGGCTGAACGCTCAGCCTTTACCATGACCTGTCATTCCACAAGGAGTGTTTCATCTTCATGGGCTTTGCTGAGAAACATGCCACTCCAGGAGATCTGTGTCACCATGTACCACTCAAGATGCTATAAGTTCAACATCACCCTTCCTCGTGGTCTGAGTGTGGCAATCATCTCCAAACATTTTTCCAGATGTACCAGATAGCCACCAGGTTTCTTGAGTGTTTTATTAATCACACACATGGCAAAAAAAAGGTCAGTTGCAATTCAAAAAAAGCCCTGGTGTGGCTTTGGTGTTTGAGTCTTTGTCTTGTTCACTATGAACTATCTTCCTGGTCCCTCAGTTCTACAGAAGAGAAAAAGTGAATTGGGACATTCTAAAATGCTACACATGAGAGAGCTTAATGTGGCTTAATGTGGCTTAATGTCCCAAAACAAGAACCAAATGACACCATATCATTACTTTCATATTTAGTTTATGGGGTCAGTCTTTTGATAGTAGACAGTAGTTATGATCAATAAAGTGTGAAAGAAATGTGGTGTTTCTAGGATGCTGTTTTAACACAAAGCTGTATTAAGCTATTTACTTACAATGGGTTTCCATAGACCCAAAAATGTGAGAGTTTTTTTGTTTGTTTGTTTGTTTTTTGACTACTGTTTTGTCATTTGGGCAGTGCATAGTCTTAACTGTTTGAGAGATGTGGTGTCACATGGTCTTTCTTTTGGTACATTAAGCTTTCTTCACTTTAAGTCTTTTTATGTCCCAGTGATTTAATAAATTTGAGACTCATTACATGAGTTTAAAATCATTCATCCATATTAAACTTTGTCTTATTAGACATAAGCTCCCTCTTGCTAGTACACACATTCTGACAACATTTGAAAATTACCATTACACTACTGAAACTACTGTTAATCTACAATACCATATAAGAGGGAAAGAAAAATGCTGTTTTAAATAACTGAAAATAAGTAGTAAAAGTCAATGCTAAACATACATGGTCGTGCTAATCATGACTCGATAAACATAGGAATAACAATTTATAAAAATAGACTTTAATGGCCAACTTGAACCATAACAGAATACAGAATTACTAAAATACAGGTTTGCTAATATTAACAAAAATAACATTAGGAGCATCTTGTTTCTCAAGCTGAACATTCTGTTTTTCCAAAATCTTGGTTAAATAACTTGGATAATACTATAGTACCAAAGCAACAGCATTATCCACCGAGAAGTAAATGGTAATTTGGATTTATAAACCCTTGTTGCACACCCTGGTTCCAAAAAGACATGAGTAGCCTAGTAACCTGGTGCTACTTGGTTATAATCTGACTGAAGAATCCATCAAGAATTTTATTTTGGAATTGGATTGACAATAGCTAAAACATTATCCACTTATTGTTATGGATTACCATTAGAAGACTTTGTATTTGGAGTGCTATTTGGCTAAACTAACAAGCATTTTTATTAGAGAGATATCGAAGGTATACAAGCCCCTTGATGCGTACAACTTGTGTTGTGTGTGAAGACGTTCAAGATGCAAGGATGTCATGGCACTGAAAGTCGAGGTACTGCCTAACCAGATGCTATACATTTGTTCATTTGTTAGATGAACAAAGTTAGCTAGCTAAACGAGTCCATTATATTCAACTCCATTATCTGCAAGAACGTGACCTAGCTATCTTGCGTCAACTAGCTAGTTTGCTGATGTGGATTTTAGACGAGCTGCATAGTTTCGTTAAAGCAATGTAAATTAGGCATGTTAACCAACTAGCAAATTAAGCCTGTTAAATTCTTAGTTAGCAAGCCAGCTTCACTGATATGATACTTAGCTATTTGGCTAAGTTATAATGGCTTGGAAAGGTGTCAGATTCAATACTATGTGGTAAAAACGAAGGTGTTTATGAACACTTTTCCAATTCTGAGACCCAACAGCACAACGTGACATTTTAGAAAACATACTGTGGCTTGCTCTTAAAAATCACTGTAGTCTCCTGCTTTGTGTTTGCAACCAGGAGGTGCAGCTGATGTCAGAGAGACGTGTATCACTCACGGGTCTATAGGCTGGTCATAAGCAACTCGTGATATATGTAGTTGCATTCAGTATGCAACCTGATATATTTCCTAATTATGTGTGGGAATGTGATTGTGAGTTTTCTTCTGAATACCCACAGGTCCAGCACAAAAGGCCTCATCGGCATCCTTTTCTGTTCTCTCTGAGTCCCTCAATGCACCCTCTTTATCATTCTGTTTTGCTCATTCTCTCAGTTTCATCTGCTTAAAGGTTAGCCCTTCATTTCTCTTCCTCTATTGTCTCTGCATCCATCCATCCATCCTGTCTGTGCACCAACATTTTTTTCCACCCATTACAATAAGTGCATGATGTGTAATCTAATTAGAGGCCATTTTAAAGCAGGGGCCATAAGGATTAGGATAGATTTAAAAATGGCTTCAGAAAGTGTCACTTGAATTTGTGAGCAAGCAGCGATTTCACTTGAAATTGCTCTCCAGAGATGTTGCTAACATTAGGTTAAGTAATACTGGTTACTAAGTGTCTAATGATGTCATGGATCAATTAGTGCATGCATGCGTGTGCTTGCTGTCACGTGAGAAATTAATTGAAAAAGATTAATAAACAATACTGGCAGGTGGACACTTTCAGAAGACAGAATGCCAGGACAAGACATGAGTAAGCAAAGAACAAGTTGCTGACACATATACTGTATATACACACAGGCAGGTGGACGTGTTTGCACGCACACAAAACCTAGACACGGAGGCACCATCGCAGACATATACGAGGCAAGGAGTGTTCCGGGTAAACCGCATGCAAACGCAGGGATGCTTAGGCAGACACTGATATGACATGGCACACGGATAACCTCAAGCTCAACACACACACTTACTAAAGCTAGGAGATCTGGGAAACACTTACTGACCTACCGGGAAGCATAAAGAGGGAATAGACGTCTCAGGATACAACATTAAATAGTGGAAACTTCTATAAGACTCACAAACACCACACTGAAATTCTGCCACACTTCTACACCTGGATGTAAACTGAGATATTGTAAACACAGTGTGGTTTGTGTGTGTATGCTGGTGTTTTCGCAGTGTGTTTTGAAGAGAGCAAAGGGATGCATCAGGAGCATATTTTACTGGAGTTCAGTGGAGTTTGATTTAAGAGGTCTAGGGAGTTAGGTAGTCCAAGCAGAATAAGGGGCTGCAAAATATTTCATCAGTGGGACAAACAAGATATTTTTAGAGCATGGGCTCTCAAACCTTTTGCAGCCATGGTCCGCTTTAGGCTCATAATTCAAATGTGTACAATAATATTCTGGCTATGTATTGGAGAATTTTATTCCTGAACCTTCAACCTGAACCTTTTTTTTTTTTTTTTTTTTT
>CM040469.1:19024547-19046202 GCA_022758105.1 Pangasianodon gigas
TGTGCTTCAGAGACCCATGAGAGTCTCCAAACTACACTTCGAGAACCACTATTTTAGAGACATAGAAAGACAGGAGTTTACTGAGACAGAATGCTCATTACATCACACAATCATATTACACAATGTAAGGTCTAAAAATTAAGTCATTTTATTCCCTCCTAGACCACAGACAGAAACCAAAATAGGTTATGCATCCCCTCACTAAAACCAGTTTGTCTTTCTTTTCCCTCTTGTGGTACAATACAGGGTTGTGGTGTGTGTCCCTGCTTATTCTCCACTGTTCAATAATGTTGCTTTAGGGGGTTTTGTCATGGTTATTAGTTTCCTGACCTCTTCATCCCTTTGACCTACAGAGGTCAGGCTTAACCAATGCCAACCAATACCAGGGAAATAACTGTCAAATAATCGCAGTACATCTTGTGTTCCTTGTATAATAGCTAAATTTGCCAAATGTCCCCAAAACACCAGCAGATGGTATGCTTGACTCTACCACTTTATAGTTGACTCGTGTATATGTGACGGGTTTGTGCTCAGTGTTTATGCTAACATCCTTTGTCTGGAGCTTGATGTCTCTGTATGTTTTGAGCATTTATTCTCCATCAGATGGTGGAGCTTTACAGTCGCTAGGAAAGAAAGAGAAAGTTAAAGGTTGGATCAGAAATGACACACTTGCTACCTAATTATTTATTCCAAAAGTCTTTTGTCTTCACCCTTTATACACAAGCATTTATCACATCAGTGCACGTAGACTTTCCATTTCAAATGGAAAGACCTATTTTGATACTAGGATTTGATATTTAGTGTCTTCCTGATATATTGGTTGGTCAGTAAAACATGAAGTTAAGGTTTTGCAGATGTATTGTCCTTGGTGGAAACCATGTGATGAAGCAATGTCTCTGTAAACGCTTTATATGCATTTAAAATGCATTCACGAATGTAAGGAGCCAATGTGATGTAGGGCACTAGGAAGCACTTATATTCAATTCAATTCAATTCAATTCAGTTCAATTAATTTTTTTTTCAATTTGACAGAAAATGTACTTTAAATTTAACCTTCTTCAGTAGTCCAGCATAGTGAACATTCATGTTATTTACTTGTTTTAAAGTAGTTATAAGTACATACAGGGTTCTTTAACAAAAATTTAAAGTTAAAAGTAAAGGCACTCATAAGGTTTAGAACCTTAAATTCAGAAAATGTTTTGGAAGAAGTATGGACATTTTGTTGTCAGAGTAATTTTAACTCAAGATGCTATCTGCTGTCTTTAGACCTTCCCTTATTTCCTGCATGAACAGCAGACAGAAGTTTTAGAAATTGAAATTGGAATGTGTTCTCAGAGCAGAAGTTACCTTGCTTTCTTTAGTTAGGTGACCAGTCAGTTTCTGACCTTAGACCTAATTTCAGTAACTAACACATCCTCTCTAAAGCATGCTGTATATTTAGCTCAGAGTCGTGCCACTCTGTGGATTTTCCAGCACTCAGACAAGTGAGAAGGTTTCAGGGTATATCCCCATGCTATGAAAATCCAATCATGGCTGGCAAAATGCAAGCGTACTTTTACCAGTTACCGCTGGGTGTTGCCTCACCATATGACTTCACACAACTTTACTCCATCTGCTGGTCAGTAGAGGTATTGAATACGGAGAAGAATACATCACTTGAGTGCAAACTGCCATCGCATCGATAAGCATGCACACTTCCAAATTGTTTAAGCCCTTTAAAATCACCCCCACCCACCCCTGGCAGCCAGCATAACCTAGCATATTTTGGAGGGTTACATTCTTACAGCACAAATGAATGGGTGCAAAGCATTCCTCTGGATAAGCACATTTTTAAAAGGGCAATTCAAAATCACATGCTAGTCCATGGCTCTGATGCCACTGTTCTATATCTGTACCATAATTACCACAATTAGTTTAGTCATTTGTTTGTACTCTGCTGCCATTATTTAAATTATTCTGAAATAAAAGAAACAAAAAACAAAACGGACCTCATGATTTCATGATATACTAATTAAATAAAAGGTCAATATAGGTCAAAATATTATTCATCTTATAAACATTGTAGTGTCTCCTACGGCATGATTTGGCCCAGTCTGAGCTTTATGTGTGTGTATGTACATGTGTGTGGTGTGTTCAGGATGGGAAGCTGACCAAGGCTGAGCAGCAGCGCTTCAAAGAGGAAGCCGAGATGCTAAAGGGCCTACAGCACCCCAACATCGTGCGCTTCTATGACTTCTGGGAGTCGACTCTCCGAGGAAAGAAGTGCATCGTTCTTGTCACAGAGCTCATGACCTCTGGAACACTAAAAACGTCAGTACCCACACGTTGCAATGAATCAGAGGCCCAGGTTATTTATACTCCTAAGTCTACAGCGACAGAGTCAAGGACCCTGTCTTCACCGAGTTTAGTTTCTATGGTGACGTGCTTTAAGCCGTTCTACTACTGGCCCGTTCTTAGTCACATGACACTAAGTAACACTTGCCAGTTCATATTCATTATTAACACCAAGAACTGTTATTTAATAGAAATTGGATGCGTTTTTTTTTTTTTTTTTTTTCGACCAAGGTATCATTATTTTTCACTTAATATTTAAGCTTAGTATTAAAAGAATTTTTGAAAAAGCAAATGGTGTACAAACAGGATATTTTTCAGATTTTTATGACACTGGACATCGTAACCTGTTATGAGTGATTGCTTTGCTGGCTGTGTGCTTTACAGGTACCTGAAACGCTTTAAGGTTATGAAGCCGAAGGTGTTGCGCAGCTGGTGCAGGCAAATCCTGAAAGGCCTACATTTCCTGCATACGCGTACACCGCCCATTGTACACCGTGACTTAAAGTGCGACAACATCTTTATCACAGGCCCCACAGGCTCAGTGAAGATTGGAGACCTTGGCCTGGCCACGCTCATGAGGACCTCCTTTGCCAAGAGTGTGATCGGTGTGTTTACAGGCTCACATGTGTCATAGATTTGTCACTACTGCTGCTGTTGCAACCCAACAATTGTAATCACTGTAGCTGCCACATACTTAATCATCGGTGATTATGTGCTGGTTTCGCTGGCAATTTATGTTTTGTTCCAATGTCTTCCCTATTTAGATCCAATGTCCTCTCTTGTTGCTTATTGTTCAGCATTTATTTCCGCTCAGCATTATTGATTTCAGTGTGCATGCACACACTGCTGTCAATACTTATTGATTTTGGAGCTAATTGTTAGTGGTAGTCCAAATGTTTACAACAGAACAAACAATAAATAATTGGGCATAGATTGTCCATTTTCTGAAGTCATGCTGAAATGTAAAGTTTCACTCATGGTCAGTCACGCACTGAGACAAAGTGAGCGGCAAAGAAAAAAGTATCTGATGTAAACAGATGGTTAATTATGGTTTGTACATAGAGTACATCATAGTTTAATAGCTGATGTCACATGTACTCAATATAGTACTGTCTAGCTCAAACCAGCCAGAAGAAAACTGGAAGAAAAAAAAATCTCAACTGATAGGGACAACATTTACTTTTCCCAGTCAGTAGTAATCTGCCACAGAAGCTGCTGCTAATAGTAAGAGGATCATAATGAAAATACATTGATGGGGCTTTAGGAAATCTGTTAATTTACCACACCAGAAGGAACATGTGAAATATCATTAAGCATGGATTAAAGTACTAATATTTCTTTCCAGTGGACAATTTCTCCAATCTTCCAAAAGCAGGTCTCTTATTAAAGGACGTAAATGTTACTAAACTGAAACCATGAGAATGTTAGTATCATCCTTATTCTAACTTTGGTGTTATTGCTCAGGTACCCCAGAGTTCATGGCTCCAGAGATGTATGAGGAACACTATGATGAGTCTGTGGATGTCTACGCCTTTGGCATGTGCATGCTTGAGATGGCTACATCCGAGTACCCTTATTCTGAGTGTCAAAATGCTGCCCAGATCTACCGCAAGGTCACCAGTGTAAGGCTCAGAGAAAGCATTTGGTTTTTATTATTGCTTTTACAGTTGAATGGGAAGTTTTGATTTGGTTTAAAATGTGTTTATATCAGTTGTGCTATCTCCAAGTCATTGACTTGACTACAACTAGGCATCTTTACCTGAAATGAATGATGGACTACATGTTTCTGTTTGCAGGGGATCAAGCCCGCCAGTTTTGATAAAGTGCACGATCCAGAAATTAAGGAGATTATTGAGGGCTGCATTCGGCAGAACCGAGGCGAGCGGTAAGTGCGTCCTTTTAGTCCTTTTATTATAGCATGCAGAAATGTTACACATTGCGTAGGTAACACATTTTCAATATGGCTGTTTTCCAATTAGGCTTTCCATTAAGGACCTACTGAACCATGCCTTCTTTGGCGAGGACACAGGTGTGCGAGTGGAGTTGGCGGAAGAGGACACAGGCACTCAGGACTGTCTGGCGCTGCGCATTTGGGTGGAGGAGCCTAAAAAACTAAAGGGCAAGCACAAGGACAATGAGGCCATTGAGTTCAGCTACAACTTGGAGAATGACAGCGCAGAGGAAGTGGCATTAGAGATGGTGAGGGAGCCATGGAATAATCAGAAATGGTTTTATTGGTTAATAAGTTACACTTAGACTGTGCTGACATCAGCACAGACATTATAAAATGCAAAATGAAGAAGAGTTGTGATGTGTTTTTTACTTCATTTGATGTTTTGTAATTAGTATCACTAAAGGTGATGTTATCCTTTGTAATGTAATGATGTTACCGCATGCATGCTCGGCATTCTAAGAGCAGCAACTTTTGGAAAGACTCAACATTTATTCAGTAAGGCTGAGTTTTTTTTGCGCTTTGTAATTCAAAATCAGGTAGAATATTTAACAAAAAGCTTTATTCATAAAAATAGACAAGTTCCCATCCTAAACTCTGGCTGGTGCAGCCCTGAGGTACTGAATAGAAAGGTCAAGTAGTCCCGAGCCTCACAAATTGTCCTGCATGGTTTGGATTGTGCCCTGCGATGGGCTGGCTCCCCCTTCCAGGGTGTTTCCTGCCTTGTGCCCCGAGTTCCCTGGGATACGTGGTATAGAGGATGGATGGATGGATTATTTTCTGACTATTGTTTTATTTACATTACAGTCAGGTCAGTGAGACAATTTTTCTTTTTTGTAATTTTGCCTCTGTACACCACCACAGTGGATTTGAAATGAAGCAATCAAGATGTGATTGAAATGTAGACTTTCAGCTTTAATTCAAGAGGTTTAACAAAAATATTCCATTAACCGTTTAGGAATTACAGCCATTTTTTACATGGTCCCTCCATTTTCACAGGCTCAAAAGTAATTGGACAATTGACTGATAAGCAGTTTCTTGGCCAGGTGTGACCTGTTTCCTTGTTATTTCATGACAAATTAAGGAGATAAAAACTCTGGAGTTGAATCCAAACGTTGAATTTGCACTTGGTAGCTGTTCAGGGGAGCTCTCAATATGCGGTCCAAAAGAGGTGTCAATGCAAATGAAGGAGGCCATCATTAGGCTGAAAAAACAAAACAGACCTATCAGAGAGATAGCAGAAGCTTTAGGAGGGCCAAATCAACAATTCGGTACATTCTTAAAAGAAGGAATGCACTGGCGAGCTCAGCAACACCAAAAGACCTGGAAGTGGATGAGAATTCTTCTCTTGGTGAAGAAAAACCCCTTTACAACATCTCACCATGTCAAGAACACTCTGGAATACATAGGTGTATCATTGTCAAAGTCTACAATCAAGAGACACCTTCATGAATGTAAATACAGACATTTTACGTCAAGACGCAAACCACTGGTAACAGCCTGACCAGTTCTGATGCAAGATTAACATCATCTGTCAAACATCTAGAGGCAGTGTTATGGCATGGACATGTATGGCTGCCAATGGAACTGGGTCACTGGTGTTTATTGATGATGTGACTGCTGATAGAAGTAGCAGGATGGATTCTGAAGTGTATAGAGCTATACTTTCTGCTCAGATTGAGTCAAATGCTACAAAACTAATAGGAAAGCACTTCACAGTACAGATGGCTAGTGACCCAAAACGTACCGCGAAAGCAACCCAAGAGGTTCTTAATGCAAAGAAATTGGATGTTCTTAAATGGCCAAGTCAGTCACCTGACCTCAACCCAATTGAGCATGCTTTTCACTTACTGAAGACAAAACTGCAGGCAGAAAGGCCCACAAACAAGCAGCAACTGAAGGCTGCTGCAGTAAAGGCTTGGCAAAGCATCTCAAGGGAGGAAACTCAGCATCTGGTGATGTGCATGGGTTCCAGACTTCAGGCAGTCATTGACTGCAAAGGATTATCATCCAAGTATTAAAAATAATCCTAATATTTATGATGATGTTAATTTGTCCAATTATTTTTGAGCCTGTGAAAATAGAGGGACCATGAAAAAAATGGCTGTAATTTCTAAACGGTTAATGCAATATTTTTGTTAAACCACCTGAATTTAAGCTGAATGTCTATACTTCAATCACATCTTGAATGTTTAATTTCAAATCTATTCTAGTGGTGTAAAGAGGCAAAATTATGAAAATTGTGTCACTGTCCAAATATTTATGGACCTGACTGTATGTTATTATTATTTGTATTATTTTCTGATTATTTCATGACCTGGGTAGGTGTACATATCAGTGATATCAGCTCTTACATCTCATGTTTTCTTTCTGTTTCTGCACTTTCTAGGTCAAGTCTGGGTTTTTCCATGAGAGTGACGCAAAGGTTGTGGGAAAGTCTATTCGAGACAGGATAACTCAGATTAAAAAGTCCCGCGCAACACGACAACAGCGTGCCCTAGAGGAGAGGCGGGACTCTGGCCTGGCTTCTGCTTCCCTCACCACCAGTTTTATTTCTTTTCCCCCCTCCCTGGGTCCTGGGGCTCCTGCTGTTCCTACTGCTGCCTCTGTGGGGGTCACTGGGGGGCACAGGGAGGGCGAGGACCTGCCAGAGGTGGAGCAAAACTCTCGACAACAGATCCCCATCAGCAGCACACAAGGCCCCATAGGTAACATGTTCTCTAGAGATTTTATATCTGACTTGTCTTATGAGACCTTGAATGTGCAAATTTATATGAAGATTATCTCTTTTTTTTTCAGTTGATAAAACATAATAATCAGAGCATGTCTGACATCAAGTCTCTTAATTTAATCTTTCTTTAATATGTCTATGCCTTTTGTCTTAGTTCTTATTTTCACAATGGTCACTGAGTATTTGTTTTCGTTGCATTTTTCAGAAACAGACAATCTCTCTGCAATCAGTGGAGAATCATTTGCGGGTACACAGAGCCAGCCCTATTCATCGGCAGGAGACTCTGGAATCTCTTTTGCTAACACTCAGTCCAGCTATCCCACTGGGACATCTGTACGTATTGCCTTACTAAAAACCGCTATCAATAATTGCACGCTCAACCGTCTCACAGAGGTGTGTGTGTGTGTGTTGTCTTATGTGGTAAATTCTCAGAAACTACCACTCTCTTACAGTCAATTTTAAAGTTACACAATGGGCATCAAACAAAAAAAAAGTTTTTTGTTTAGACCGAGAAGTAGTATTTTCTTTATTTATCAGGTAATAGAGGTAATACAGAGTGCAGCAGCTGTACCAGATGCTACCTATTGTTCAGAGCAGAAGAGATCCAAATATGTCTAATGGTCAGAGCAGTGGAGCATCTGGCATGTCCACTAACCAAAGTGGTTGTGGGACTCCTAACGGTCCTGTTGCACAGGCTTTTTTTCAGCCAGTCACAACACAGGTCACATCTGGTATAATGCAGCAGTATTCTCAGGTGATTGACTCCCTTGTGTCTAGCTTCTCTTCTCCCTCTTTGTATTCCTTCATTTGGTGAATTTCATTGGACACAGCAATGTATATTAGATTGTCTATGTATTTGTCCAGGCAGACTTGATACTGATGTGCAGATAAACCTATTAGTACATAATATATACAATTTTATAAATTTGTTGGTTTGTCACATATGGGATGTATGGTGCCATTGCTTAGATGATGTGCATGTAGTATAAAGATTGTATTATAAAGTAGTGCAAATGTGTTATGCAGTCAGCCACTGTGTTTTGAGTGGTGCATTTAATGTTAGTGTTTTGTCCACTAACCAAAGATGTTTGCCATTGAATTTCCATATTGGTCCTTTGTATTTTGCAAACAACTTGTGTTTCTTACTACTATGCTGAGGTTTATAGCACCAGTCTGGTCTGTTTTGCATGAATGTGTCATTTTGATAAAGCTGAATTCATTAAGCATTGCCAAGCTCCAGTTGCGTAGATTGCTACATATTGTGTAGACTATATGTTTTGTGACTTATAATGACTGTAAATCATGTGTGGCTAGTAGCCCCGATGGGTTCTGTTTTTATTTAGCCCTAAATATATTTGTTAACTTTTGTTAAAATGCAGGCTATTACTTTTCCATTTTGCATTTCCATTTGTTGATACATGCAGAGTAGGGGTGTTCCGATGCATCATGATCGCAAAAGTGTGACAACATGCATCATTGAAATGTGCGATTCACATGGTGGAAATCAGCATTCTATTAATTATGCATCTAATACAGTTTCACTCTTTGAACACCAGAGGTCCCAATCTGCACGACTAATAGAATTAAAATATCCAAAGAGTATGCTGGGCCCAATATCTCTATATCATGATGACTGATATGCATTATATATTATACAGTTACACAACCATGTTATAACAGTTAAAAAGAGCTCTTTGTTAGCTTTCAAACGACACAAGCCCCGCACCACTGCAATCTACGGTGCCCAAGAAAGAAGTCGTGAAACTCTGGCATTTTACTCCAACTTTGGAGTCTATTTACAGTTAAAATGACACCTCACGCACTGCTACAGAGCATTATGTGTCAATCAGTCATTTTCCCCAGGTCAGAGACTTTGTTTATTCAATTAAATTTTTGGGAGAATTTATAAAGTTATTTATTTATTTTTAAGACATGGTGAACCTGTAGTGCATTTTGTTTACAATATTAAATTTCTGTTCATAGCAATTTTTGATTTATTTAGTTTTATACAGACAAAAATGCATTGTTTTGCATTGTTTATAATTCAGAAATAAACTGAAGGAGTCTTTTCAGTCATCAATTTTCATTATTCGAATTTTGTTGAAAATATTCTGAGAATCGAAATTAATCGAATCGTGAAGCCAGTATCATGAGTTGAATCGAATCGTGACCAGAGAGTGTTATTACACTCCTAATACACAGTGCTACTGCATTACAAACAATGGTAGGACTCAAGAGCAATCCTGTTTAAGAAAGCCAAACAATCAAACAAACAATCAGTCAAACTCAGGTCAGCTTGGTGTAGTGAGTGTAGCTCAGCATAGCTAGATCACCTGCATGATCATATGTGGATTATATGATGCTTGCTGATCTGTCTTTAATTGTCTCTTTTTTCAAAGCATATGGTTGCTAAAAGCTAATTGAGACCTGGGAATTATTTATGACAATTCTGACAATTCTGTTATATTGAGACACTCAAAGTTAGCATATACAGCTGTTATTAGCAATATGTTGGTTTCATATGTTTCATACAGCATATATTCAGTAGATTGTATATAACATTTATAACAACTTATTTTTACAAAAAAAATATATATATAATTCCAGGGTCTCTATGTACAAATTGAAACCATATCACCCATAGTGGTATCACAGTAATTGGTGGTTAAAATATAACAAAAGCTGACATAGAATAAAGAGAATGTAGAAACATTTTGATGGCATGCACTGAACCTTAGGTTCTACATTGTCCTCTTACCCTTGGATGATTAATGATCCATACTAATCCTTATTCTTGCTTTTTTCCCCTCAATTCTTTCTTTTCCACATGCTGTCTCCAATGATTGCCATATTCATACATGCCTGCAGTCACTGTCCCCATATCCCACAGACATAACACAAACAGCACTCCCCCAGCCAGGAGAGGCAGTTACTTCTCATGCTTCTCTTGTACAGACACAGTCATACTTAACCCCCATTTCACCCCAGGCCTCCATTAGCATTCTTTCTGCAGAACCCATAGGATCATCTTTGAGCAACCTGATGCCACAAACTAAACAGAGCCAGCATAATGTTCCACCTCTGCCACAGACTGAAATTTTGCCCCAACAAACTGCAGTTCAGCCACAACAGATAGTGTTAGATCTGCAGACTACATTGCTGCAACAACAACAACCACCACCACCACCATCACAACAACAGGCAGTTGCATTACAACAGATGGAGCAAATTCAAAAGCAAGGCATTTTAATGCAACAGCCTCCTACTTCAGCTGGAATACCACCCCAGCAGATAGAGAATCCACAGTTAGTTTTGCAGGAGCAGCAGCTGCAGTCAAGTGTAACACAGCAGCAATATATACCACACCATCAACAGCAGATTTTGGTGCACCCTCAGCAGATAGACCCACAGCAACAGGTATATGCACAGCAACCTGTGGGAATACCTAAACCACAGCAATCTGTACTTCAACAGCAGGTCCAACAGAAAGCATCCATCCAGCAACACTCAATAGAACAACAGCAGCAGGAACCACAGTTGTTATTGCAACAACACCATCAACAGTTATATGTGCCAAGTCAGGCTGAACCCCAAAAGTCAGCCATGATGCAATCAACTCCTCAGCAGTTACCACTTGCAGAGCAACAACAAGCAGTTCATGGTATACAGCAATTTGAACAGCAGAAACCACACAAAATCTATTCACAACAACAACAGTTAGAGCAGCAAGAAATACAAATTCAAAAACAACAGCAAAATTCTGCAGTGACACAGCAGATGGAGCAACAGAATCCACAGTTGCTGCAGCAAGTACAACAACAGCAGGCTATTTTACAACAGGCAGGGGAGCAGCAGCAGCGACAGACACTATTGCAGCAGCACTTGGAGCAACAAGAAGCTCTGTTGCTACAACAGCAAATTCTTTTACACCAACAACAGTTTGAACGTCAGTCTTTATTACAGCAAAATCAACCACAGTTAGAACAAATGAGCATGCTAATACCGCAACAACAGACAGAGCAACAGCCACAACATGTAGAGCAAGAAGCTTTATTGCAAAAGCAGATAGAACAACAGCAAAAGCAAGCCTTTTTACAGCAACAGCAGCAACAAGTGCATCTCCTACAACAGCAACAGCAGTTAGAGCAAAAACAAGTTCTTTTGCAAAAGCAGCACCAAATGGATCATCAACAAGGTTTACAGCAGCAGCAACACTTTGAACAACAGCAGCAGTCTATACTGCGGCACATTTCACAATCTCTACTTACACAATCACAAATGCAGCAACAGTCAGAGCAACAAGCTTTTCAGCCACAGATTGACCAACAGCAGCATATGTTAGTACAACAACAGAGAGAACTACAGATGCAACAGCAGACTCTTGTACAACACCAACAACAAAATACAGAGTCACAGCAGGCACTACCCAAGCGACACCAGGAAAAGGAACAGCAAGCTTTATTTTTACAAGAGCAACATTTGGACCAGCAAGCTGTTGCTCTTGAGACTGTTCAACAACAGCAGCATGCTCTAATTGAACAGCATGATCAGCAGCAGCGTCAACAGCAAGCTGTATTTTTACAAAAGCAACAACAGTTGAGCCAACAGGTGCCCATTAGGCAACATCACAGTGGACAACAGCAAACTGTTTCTCTTGAGTCTATTCAGCAGCAGCAGGGTCTGCTCAGTCAACAGCAGGATCAGCAGCTTCAACAGCAAGCTTTGTTTTTACAACAGTCAAGCCAACAAGTAGCCCTTGGGCAAAATCACAGTGGACAACAGCAAGCTGTTACTCTTGAGACTGTTCAGCAGCAGGTTCTATTCAAGCAACAGCAGGATCAGCAGCATCTTCAACAGCAAGCTTTGTTTGTACAACAACGACAGTCGAACCAACATGTAGCTCCTGGGCAACATCACAGCGGACAACAGCAGGCTGTTACTTTTGAGATTGTTCAACAGCAAAAGCAGAATCTACTCAAGCAACAGCAGGATCAACAGCATGCTTTGTTTTTACAACAGAGACAACAGTTGGACCAACAAGTAGCCCCTGGGCAGCAACACAGTAGGCAACAGCAAGCCATAGGTCTTGAAACTGTTCAACAACAGCAGCAGCAGCAAGTTCTACTTCAGCATGAGCAGCAGCAGCAGCAAGCCTTGTTACTACAACAGCCCCTTCAGTCTCACAAAAGCACTACTCAACACAAAGTGGAGCAACACCAGCAAGAATTTGTTCAGCAACAAACTGTTCTCTCTGGGCAGCAAGATGGAATTTCAGTTGTGGAGTCACAGGTAACAACTGTTGCTCAGTCAGCATCACAAATGGTTACCTCCCAAATTTCAAGTCAGTTACACACCCCTGTACACATTGACCAACATGCACCGAATCTGTCAGCACCTCAAACTCAAGGGCCAATACAACAGAAACAAGGTGATGTTACACAAATCCATGGTCAAATACCTTTACAGACCCAAAGTCTCTTAGCACCACAGTCAATAATTCCATCCCTAGCACAGCCTAACACCATCCAGTTGAAGAGTCCTCAAGCACTCCCGGCTCCAATACAGAGGCAGGATTCAGCACAGCCACAAGTACAGGCCCAGACATATGTTCCAAATGAGGCACAGGCTCAAATGATCATACAGGGACAGAGTCTTCCAGCTCAAGTCATGCCTCATCAAACCATAACTCCTGTCCTTTGTCAAGTTCCAACAATACCACCATCATCTCAAATATCGAGCCAAATTCAGTCTCAAGTTCAGGCCCCTTCTGCCTTGCTCACAATGCAGTATCTTCAAGCCCCACAACTCAGCCAACACACCATTCAGCCAATGCAGATTGACTTTACACAGGGTACAAAACAGCAACAGCAGTATCAGCAAATGTGTCTAGTGTCTCCAGTAACAGTGGCAAGTACAATTACTGTGTCTTCAGGTACTGTAGTTCCTGCTACAGTACCTACCACACAGCAATACTTAAGGCAGACAGGCCAGGCTCAAAATCAAGTCCAAGCACAGACACAACCTACCCTGCAGGGACAGCAACAGCCAGGTGGCATCACCATTCAGACTGTCATGCAGCCCATGCCCCTTATGCAACCTCAAGTTTCTCAACAGTATGAACAGCAAACACAGCAAGTCCAACAGGTGCAACAGCAGCCAGTACAGCTGCAGGTTCAGGCCCAGATTTTGTCATCTGTTCAGCAACCTCCACCATCCCACCAAACTGCTGTGTCACTAGAGCTTAATCAACAGTCTGCTTTGCACTCTGTGGTCCCGTCACATGACTTACCAAGGCAACCCTGTCAGACACAAGTTCGGACTGCTGCACTTTACAGTCATGTTGTAGCAGGCCTACCACCTTCCCCACAACACCAGGCTCAGTCAATCTTGCTTGCCCATACTCGCAGCCAGACATGCACTCAGTCACAGACACATACCCACATACAGAAACATGTTCAATCACAGGCTCACTCACACACAGACATATACACTGAGACTGCAGGCACATCTGTGCAGCCATTGTACCCCCAAGTTCCCCTGCAACCCCTTCAGATATCCTCTAGTCCATCTCATACCTCCCTCAACACTACAAACTTATCAGGCTCCCAGCTTGCTCCCACCGCTTCAGAAGTCCCAGTGCCAGCTGAGGCACAGCTAAGCCAGGCTGGGCTAACTGATATAGTTCCGACTTCCCTTCCTCCTGTCAGTGCTTCACAGCTCCCTGGTTCTAATGGCACTGCCCTTCCCCCAAACTTGCTGGCAGACTGTGACCCTGCATTGTCGGTCATTGCACAGGTACAAATGCACACCCTTGTCAATGTAACTTTTTTTTATAGCTGTGCTTCAAGACATCCTGTACCAACAAATATTTATAACAATAATCCCCTTTAATTGACTTTATTAGACTGTAATTTCTGTTTGGTACCCTATGATTTTTTTTTTTTAATCTAAATACTTAACACCCACAAAATCAAGCATATACTTACAGAATCAAGCTTGCTATTTCTCAAAGCTTTGTGTATACAGACTTGTACATATTTTTTGTTTTTGCCTTTTTTTAAATGTAATTTTACGTTGACAGTTTAGCTGATTGTCTTTTTCTTTTGGTATTTGTTTTTTTCTGTATATATGTTTGTTTGTCTCTTCAACTAAATGAATAGGGGAGCCCAAACCAATCTACCAACCGACATTCTTTAGTAGGGTATGTTTCAGACACTTACCTTCCTTCCTTTTAAACTCATGGGTTAGGATGTTTTCTTTGATATCTGTTTAATGAACCATATAGAGTTTTGATTTGTTTGTCACCTTTTGCTCCTAGCTCTGCTCTAGTCAGTAGAGAGGAATCTCAGTTACCCTTGGTTAATGGAAAGCTGGAGAAAATAAAGACTCAGCGGAGGTCTTCCTACCAACGGCCTGAGAGAACCACTCACTTTCAGCTAAGTATGCTACAGGTAAACATTAGCCCTTTTTCAGATTTTTTTTCCATGTCTTTCTTGCAGCACATTTAATAAGCAGTCACAACTGAACATCTACAGCAGACAGGCAATATTTAAGTCAAAAGTAAAAAAAAAAAAAAAAACAATTTATGCATTTTTAGGTGTCAAACACTGGAGACAACATGGTGGAGTGCCAGCTCGAAACTCACAGTAACAAGATGGTCACGTTCAAGTTTGATATGGAGGAAGATGCACCTGAAGATATAGCAGATTACATGGTTCGAATTTCAGACTTTTATGAATTTAATTATTGAGCATGAAATGTAAAAGACATTTTTAGTCTCCTTGATTGTTAACGAAAAAAAAAACTTACTGCTGCTCCCAGGTGGCGCAACAGAAAAGATGTATGCTATCCTTCCCACCCAGCCAATTTTGCTTTCTTGGCTCCTGGCTATGAATGGCTGTGGCATCGTTGGGATTTGAACTCGCATTCTCATAACGAGTCCACAACCGTCTGTGTTCAGGGGCCAAGGGAGCAAAATTGGCTAGGTTTTCTGGGTGGGATGGATGGCAAACACTCTCTCCCCTGTCAGTCACAGCAACATTAGCCAATCATGGGGATTTGTTGAACTCATGTATGTAGAAGACAGTAGATAGCACATTCCTCTGACTGCGTCATGCTGCCCTTTGATGCTGTGACTGTTTGAGAAAGCACATGTTCACTGTCACTGGTTATTAGCTGTCATATGATGGGGAGAGCTTGCTGAAGGGAGCAAATTGGCAGGTGACCAAATTGGGGGAGAAAATCGGGGAAAAATGTTTCACTAATGGAAATTTGTTGTAATCCTTTTTTTACAGGTGGAAGAGGACTTTGTCCTTGAATCAGAGAAAGAAAAATTTGTAGAGGACTTGAGGGCTATAGTGAAGAAAGCCCAGGAGATCTTTAGCACTCAGTCGAAGGTCTGGCTGCTGTTTATTACGTTTGTAATCCATACATACTAAATAAATTGCGGTACACAACTTTTATTTTCCTCCCAAGCTGTTACCTTATATCAATAGTTATATTTTGTTTTCTAGTTAGTTCTATAGCAGGAGTGTTCACCCTCTTTACAGGGGACCAAATGGAGAAAGGCAATGGCAATAATGGAAATAAATAAATCTTAGTTTACTTAATTTCTTGATCATTATATTGACATTTAATTAGGTTTGGTTAGAATAGGTTCCAGATCCACTGCAACGTTCCTTCCTCCCTCTCTCCCTCTCCCTCTGTCTCTCTCTCTCCCCCTCTCTCTTAGACTGGGTCCATGGAGCAGCTACATGTAAGCACACCATCAAGTTCAACAGGTGAGTGTACTAAGTATTGTTTGTTTATATAAGGTGAACAGTATACCTTGTACACAACAGTACTTTAATTATTTGATTAACCCCTTCAACTCCCAAGACACATTGGTGTGGTCAGACTCTCATTCCTCACTTTACATAAGTTCTTGTTTAATTTCATTTTTATTATTGAATAAAAATGTAGGAGTTACTGAATAATATGTTTTAAGGTGAAAAACTAAATAATAAGCTGGTACTTAACAAGTCCTCTTTGGCACTCAGTGGCAGGTTATAATTTAGAAATTTGTTAGTTTAATAATGTCACTGCATTGTTTTTGCTGCTCCCATTTGTCATTTTGTGCATTAGTAGACTCTGCCCCTCAGTCTTCTCCAGTGGGTCGCTGGCGATTTTTCATCAACCAGACCATTCGTCATCGTGACTCCCAGTCCAACCGTGAAGCCTCCACTCCTTCACCAGCAGGCGAGAGCCAGGGCCAGATTGAGCAAGGTACTCAGCATTATTCATTCTTGAATTGGCTTTGAGTCAGTTTTATAGGGCAAGGATTAGAATTACAACTGGCATGTACAATTTCAAACATTTACTTAAGCCGGTTTTACACTGTGCGAGTCCAGTGGTCTTTTACAATTATTACTTGTCACACTGTCTGAGACACACTGTAACAGACAGTGATGACGTGTTCTTCATGTCAGATTAAGCAATAAAGATAGTTACTACATTCTGCCATACTGGGTACGCAGTGACTCAGGGCAGGTTTGTAGCTCTTCAACTGGAAAGTAAAAAAAATAGTTTCATGTTGTCATAATAGTAAATAAAATCTATGAATAGAGCATTTGCATGCTAATTAGCTAGCTACACACCTGGAAGCTGTAATTCATTCTCTGTTTCTTTTCATGTCCTGTCCGTTTTTGTCCTGTCATGATATAAGTGTGAGGAGACATTATAGAGACATTCTGTCTGCAGCTGCAATTCAACTAACTGCTCTTCTTTTAAATCCCTTATGTTTTGTGTACATTTTGCCTTTACCACTACTATGTTTGTAGCTGTCCTGTGAGTTTTGTGTAATTGTATGCCGTCCTTTTATTGGTAGATTTTAGTTACTCACACTGAGATTTTAAGCAAAATTTTCTGATACTGCCAGAACTGTCATTGGCTGTCTTTGGTCGCAGCTCCACTAAATGGCCCGACGGTGAGCCTTAAACTTGCTAAGACCACCAATCTCAACTCACAACCAAAGACTATCCTTTACAATGTAAAATTGTGCCTGGAACAGCAAAATTGGGCCGTATATCGTACAGAGTAAACCCAGCTTTAGCTTGGTGCTTTGTCACCAAGGTTTTACTTACTGTAGCCTGGATTTGTTTAACATTATTTGCCTTAATACTGTTTATGACCTTTTCTCCTCATTTGCTATAGCTTCAGACCATGAGGATTCACAGCAGTCAGACTCTCTGTCTGGAGTACATTTTTCTCCATGTTCCTCACTTCCAATGTCCTCTGTTCCTCCCTCCACTGTGTCTGTCCAAGCCTCGGGTTCTTCTGTCTCTATTCCTGGTACAGATGCCTTGGACTCCACCAGCTCTATTCCACCAATATTTCACATGTCCCCAGGAGATGCAGTCATTCAAGACATAGCAGCTGCCACCCAGCCAGGTTCGGTGAAAGGGTCTGCAACCACTATTCAAGCCACAGTTCCCAACCAAACCTCTTCTATTCATGTTGTAGGCTTTCCTGTGGCTGATCATGTCTATACCTTTGCATCTAGCAAGGAAATGAACATGGGTTCCAGTTTTGGCATAGGTTCTGAAGATGCTGCAGCTATAGTGCACAGCATGCCTGAAGATCAAACGCCACTGTCTGGCAGTTTGGCTCAGAGCACCCTGTCATCTTGCATGTTAAATCATGGGGAACAAGTGCAGCAACTGCAGCAGTTACCCCACGTGCCAACAATGCAGAAACCTGAGATACTCCAGCAAGGCCTGCAATCTCAACCACTCACAGAAGCCTATTCTGTACAGCTTCCACAGGGCAACACTGATCAATCCCAGATGCAGCAGCAGCTTCTGCTACAGCAACAACACTTGCTACAGACTAAGCCGATGGCGACAGTGTCCCAGTACACAGCCCATGACAAACGTTCTTCAGCTGCAGAGCAAAACATACAGCCCTGTCAAGCTGAGCATCCGGCATCTCATTTCCATCCAGTGCAGCAGTCAATTCTACAGCAAATCCCATACCAACAGGGACAGTCGGAACTTCCATTGGAACCACTAGGCCAGCAGAGTGTCCACTTACAGTCTCATGCCAGTCTGGAACAGATGCAGCTGCATGGTGTAGTGCAGCAGCAGGCAGTTCCACTGGAGCAGGAAACAGTGCTGCATCCTAAAGCACTGACCGTACAATCTCAGCAAAAATTAGAAACACAAGAACCCTTACTACATAGAGCACAGGCTCAGTCTTTGATCTCAAATCAGGTCCCTCCTGAGGAAATGCAACCCCTGCCCAAGCTAGAGCAGGTGCCTCAGCCTGCATTCCTGCTTGTGCAGAAGCAGCTCTCTGTCCAGGAGTTGGAATCAGAGCTCTCTACAGGACAGGTCACTGCCACAGATGACACTTTTAGCCAGTCTGCTCCTTTGCAACCATTGTCTGAAGCCTCTCTCCCCCCTCTCTCACTCTCGGAGACAGCTTTGCCAGCTCTGGCTCACGTGCTCTCCCCTTCTCCTGCCCAGCCTTCTTCAGTAGCTGAATCAGACAGTGAGGGCCCCCCAAAAATTGAGTTTGTTGACAACCGTATAAAGACACTGGATGAGAAGCTGAGGAATCTGCTCTATCAGGAGCACAGTGGTAGTGGGGCCACCATCTCTACCCACACTCCTGACCTGGCCCCCTCCTCAGCTACAGGTGCAGCGTCAGCCAGGGGAGAGGAGTCATCTGAGTCTCACACATTGCCACCCTCCACCTTCACACTTCCTCCTGCCTGCTCTTCAGACACTTCTCCACATTCCTCCTCCTGCACCACCTCCTCCACCACCTCTCGCTCTTCCTCCACCTCATCAGACAGAGAAAGGGAGAGAACAGGAGAAGATTGCATCGCCCAGAGTGCTCCAACCCCCACCACTGCTGTGGAACACCAACCTGCCTCATCCTTCTCCTCCACTTCCCCACCTTGCTCCCTCCTTTCTCCTCCACAGGAGACTGTGCCTGGACCTATATCTCCACCCAGTGAATCTACAGTCCTTGTAAGTCGGGTCAGGGTAAAAAAAAAAACAGCCTGTCCTGGTTTTGGCTGCCAACTGATGATAAACTAAATATAATTATAACAAATTCACTAATTGTTGCTTGGTTTTTTTATTGAAATTAATATATAATTTGGATTAGTGTACATGTATCACTATGGCTATGCAAACTTGTTGATTCTTACCAGTGTATGAATGTACTATATATGGGTGGATGTCGTAAAGGGGTTGAAAAAGTGAAGCAAACATGTCTCTGAGGCCCTCTAATGGCTGGCTGCAGTACAATTTTTAACCCCACCCATTCCCATGTAAGTGAATGGAGAAGGAGCCTTTGTTAACTGCTTTGGTTTGTGATGGCACAAACCAAAGCAGTTAACACTAGCTAAATTTCATAACAATCTACTATCGATAGTATGACCTTAGCTAAAACTGGAAGTAGCTTGGTAAGGTTAGCCAGTCACTCCTTTTTAAACATACTCCACCGACAGAACACACAGAGCATAAAAGAGCACGCTTCTCTGGCTACTGTAGTTGTCAGAGCTAGTTGAAAATAATTGGAGAGAAGCATTTTTTTTTTCTCTAAAAATATGTTGTGTCGATGTGTAAATGTTGACTGCTGTTTACCAATATATTTTCAGTTACATTCAGTATAATTTCAGGTATATTACATTAGCATGTCAGCTAGCTAGCAAATGGTAGCTCAGTCAGTCATACAGTAACTCAAAGCTCTAAAGTCTTTCCTGACAATCATAAAATCAATATACTTGCACAAATGCATAGACTACAATTTAGCATTTTACTTAAATGCTAAATTAATAACACTGTACCTACCACTGAACTAGCATTCAGTGCACCATCATGAGTTCAGGTAATAGCCCTCGCTATGTGCACTCCTAGCATGAAAATTAGGTCTACTTTCTATACTCTAGCTAAAATTTTGTCCTATTGCACAAACTCAGTCAAGATGTTGACTTTCAGTTTGACCAAATTTAGGCTTCAAAACCGCATAATGGGAGTCAATAGCACCATGTCATCCACCCATATATATACAGTCATTGATTCATACTATATGCATATGCTTCCAACATTGTATTTCTGACATCACAATGTCTCCCTCTTCCACCCCTACCCTATATACCCAGGCTGTCCCTTCCCCTTCTGACAGTGCCGCCGTAGATGGCCTCCAGCCTTCCTTCTCCCAGCAATCCCTTGCACCATCAGCCAGACAGCAGCAGCAGCAGCAGCCACAGCACAATGCAGGAGGTGGATATTTTGGCCTAAACCTGACTTGTCCTAGTATCAGAAATCCTGTTAGCAAGAAATCCTGGACTCGCAAATTCAAAAGCTGGGCGTGCAAACTGCGCCACTCCACCAGCTTGTTCAAGAAGCCCAGAGTCCAGCAAGGTAGCGTCTGTACAGAGTGCAAGCGAGAGCGAGTGAGGGGTGTGGGTGGGCTACGACATTAAATGAATGTGTAGATAATATAGCATATGAATCTGACCCCTTACCTTGCTAGATAGGGATTGTCTTATGAAATAATTAATAATTATTAATCCTAATGACTGTCTAGGATGTGATGTGATTGTCACTGTTCCTGGTCACACTGATACCACTAAAATTATTTTAATTACCACTACATAGTAAAAATGATCTAAAAGATTTTCAACTTGTGGAGCCACTGCCTCATACCTTTTCAAATTTGTCCTGCTGCCAACACACCTAATCTGGCTTCTGAGCTAAATGTCAAATTATTCATGAGCTGGATCACGTGTTAGGTGTAGGATTTGAAGATGCACAAGGCAGTGGTTCCCCAGCCTATATGTCATAACTCCTAATTTATAGAAGTAAGATTGGCTTTTTAAAAATGGCTTGTTTTCAAGTTGGTATATATTAAATTTATGTTGTAGCTTCTTTTAATTTGTTTGCATGGGTTACCCAGGGGTAAGAACAGTGGAGTGTAGGGAAAGAAGGGAATGTAGGAGGTGGGAGAAGAGCCAAATGGAGCCAGCCCTAAATGTGAGCATCTAGTCAAGTTTTTCTATTAAAGCCAGGTTCAGCCCACCTCATCCTGCCCCTCACTTGCCTGCACAGTTAGGCGACCCATCTCACAGGTTCTACTATTGCCCTAGGTCAAAGCACATTTGTGGAACTGTGTGGGCCAGGCACTTTAAAGTTTACACCTGTATATATGTTTTGCTTTGCACTGTCCTTAACCAGTACCTAAGCAAAACTTTACTTGAACAGCAGCAGTTGCAAACTTTAGAAGAACAGGTAAAATTGGCCCAGTAAGTCAAATCATTATGGCACAAGTTGTATTTCATTCAAGCTGATAGTTATACAGTCAAGTCCACTGTGTAGCTAAGCATTATTTAATCTATTCTATGGTATAAAAATAATTACATTAATAATTACATAAAAATTTTTATATTTGCTGTGGTTCATGTTCAGTAATTCAGTTTCAGTTAACACAGATCTTATGGGATACTATGCCTTTGCATGTCTGGTTTAAGACATGCCTTTAATGTCAATAACACATGGTGACATAAGGGATCACATCAGCTATATGCCCCACTTCCAGCTTTCCACTTTATTGTATTTTTTTTTTTTTTTTTTTTTTTTTTGATAAAG
>CM040469.1:19046302-19057088 GCA_022758105.1 Pangasianodon gigas
ATCACAATGCCTGCCCATTTGTCTGAAGATGTCCATGCCAGGAATGCTGAAATACTGCCTGATGAGTGTGAATTTCTTTTTTATTTTTCCCAATTTTTCTCCCCAATTTGGTCACCTGCCAATTCCCACCCATGAGACAGCTTTCCCCTATCATACACCAGCTACCAACATGGAGGGCAAAGGCTAACACATGCTTCTTTTTCGAAGCCAACCATTTTTTTAACTGCTGCTCATGCTGCATCACAGAGCAATGTAACACACTCAGAGGAAAGTGCGATCTGGCCTCTTTTGCCCATACCTGCAGTTGGGTAGTGTTGCTGAGATTGTCAGGGGAGAGAGTATGCCATCTTTCCCACCCAGTAAGCATAGATGATTTTGCTTGCTTGGATTCCCGGGCACAAATGGCTGTGGCATTGTGGGGATTCGAACTAATGACCTCCTGACAATAGAGTGAATGCTTTTCTATAGTGCCACTCAGGAGCTGATACATGTGCATTTTGCCAGTTCAGGTGGTCTACTCTCTAAAGGCATGTGCCATTTGTCAGAAAAATTTCTCAGAGGTTCGGCAAGGGGAACCTCCCATTGAAGGCACCTGATGCTTACTGCATTATGTGAGCTCCATCTTAGGAGGCACGATCCATTATCTTCAAGTTCATCTCTCCATTGCCACTCCAGAGTACCCTCCCCACAACTTTAACATACTGCCAAGACTGCACAGTACAAGACTGATAAGTCCTTTTTCCATGCCATTTCATCTAGGAGCTGAAAGGCCTGAATGTAATGTCCCATTTATTTGCACTTTTTTTAGAGCTTGGATGGTATGACCCATCTTAGTCTTACTCTGTCCTTTTTGCAGGAGCCTTATTCTGCCACCATAGCTACATCTATGGGAGACATGAATATACTGTATGTCCCATATTACCTGTATTAAAAGTGACTGCTGAAGGGGAGATGGTGTTGATGGAGGGTATATAGCTGAAAATGACCCCCTGCATCACTACGCATGATGACCCTTACAGGCAGGAATAGGCGTCTTCAGCCAGATATGTGCAGGTGTAATATCCCATACTCCCTTGTACCTCTCTTTCAGGCTACAGTTTTTATATGCATAACCTGATGTTTCTTAGTTGATGGTGCCTCAAATTCTGTAATAAACCAGTTCCCATATTAAAGCAAAAGAGCATGTACACATTATACACTCAGTGGCCAGTTATTAGGTATACTTTAGATACAGGCATTGGCCATTTGATCAGGTGCACCACCTATTAGTGGCAGTAAACCCTTTACTGATATGCACAGTGTACCAGTCCCCATCTCCTTGTCAATCAGAAGATCGCTGCTGACCAGATATTATTTGGGTGGTGGCCCATTCTCAGCACAGCAGTGACACTGACACTGTGTGGCACTGGTATGAAACATTATTAGACTTATCTACCTACCTATGCCTAACTTGATGGTCCATCTTATTCGTATTAATTACTTGTATTAATCCTCCTGTAGCTCATAATTTTTGTTGGTGGACTGTTCTCAACCCAGCAGTGTTTAAAAATCCCAGCAACACTGCTGTACCTGACCATGCACATACCAGCACCACACACACTACCAGTTTTTTTTAATTCATTTACTTGTTTTTATCCAGTCAGAAATTTTGTGAGTCCAAATTAGTCACGAAATCAGGTACCATTTCTGCTTGATATACCTAACAAAATGGCAACTGAGTGTCGTCTGCTCTTTGCTAAAAATGATATAAGGCCTGTATTCTATCACTGATATTTTTAATTCATTATTAGAGCATCCTGTTCTTTGCTGCCTGGGTAGGCTTTTGATTTATTTATTTATATATATATATATATATATATATATATATATATATATGTCCCTCACATACATATGAATATAATATAGGATAAACATTATTAGAGCTTTTTCTGTTGTGAATACTCTATGTATTAACATATGAACATATATGACACCTAGTATATGTTCAGCATATGTATGTGTGTATATGTGATACTGTATCAAGTAACTAATTAAGGGGCAGTTTATGGACATAAATCGGTATGATGCAGTATATACACACAGCCAACATGCTATGGATCTGTACTGTTCATAGACGTCACACACTACATCTGGTTTTCATCCAGTGCTATTTACAGCTGCTATCAGTGTGTGTGTGTGTATGTGTGGCTGGGATGGGAGGAGAAGGGATACATACTTCACTTGATGTTCATAACATACTGCTTAACATGAATCTCATACACTGATCATATTTTCTATTTGAGCATTTTACACTTCACAAAGCATCTTCTCAGCATGACATACTGTATAAGGTCAATATTCATGTAGCAATATACTGTATGTAAAGTACTATACAGTAATTTTCACTGACTTAGTTATGATCAAAGATATGCAGTGATGTAATATAGGTGTTACAATATTGTTGGCCATGTCTGAGCAATGCAATTATTTCTCAGACATGCATTGTAGCTTGTTTTTCCCAGGTCTCATGCAGAATGTTTGTGTTGGGATTCACTAATTATTAACATATATGTATGTGTGTGTTGTTTCTGGGATTTTATGTATTTGTCCTGGTCCATTGTTTTGTATCCATGTTTTTATTTGTTAGACTTTGTTGTTTGTGTTTGTGTGTGTGTGTGTGTGTGTGTGTGTGTGTGTGTGTGTGTGTGTGTGTTACCTGTTGTTTTCCTGATTTTCTGTCATCTGCTTGAGTTGGTCTTATTCTCATCTCAACATATTCTCTGTTTCTCTTCTGGGCAGATGAGAATTCTAGCAGACAGGGAATGAAAGAGGACAGAGAGACTCCCTCAAATACCCAGCCATGTTTGCACAGAGGACGTTTCCAGGTGCAGCCTCTCTCTGTTTATTAATTTTCATATAACTGAGAGCCACAATTAACGCATTAAGCCAACTTATTTCCATTTTTAATTTGCTTGCCAGAAAGGAATAAATTGACAAGTTCTCTTTCAAGCCTTTGTTTTGGTATCTCACTGTGGGATACGCTTCTCTGCGTAGTCCTGATAAGCCCTTATTTCCATACACCAACTCTTGTTGGCTGACGTTCATGACGTATGCGTATGCTCCTTCACTTTACTAAGGTGCACTGTCAGCATGTCATTCAAATACCTCTTCTCGCTTTACTCAGATTGATCTACCTTGACATGGCCACTTTGGGGGCTTAGCTAAACAGTCCACAGTTTGACTTAACAACCAGTCACTAACCTACCTCAGTCATGCCAAGCCTCTTTCTTCAGAAGATGCTTTTTTGAGGATTACAGAGTTTGGCTGCTTTCAGCTAGCCAGCTTTCAGCTAGCCAGCTTTCAGATAGCTCTTAACCTCAGGTGCTAGTCTCAAAGCTAACTACTGATTGGAAGTTTTGCAAAAACAACCTTTTTTTGATATGGCAGACACAGATCCATGCCACACCAAGGAAATGATACCCAGACTGCACTGGCCTTGGCAAGCTTCTGAAAGTATTGGGCACATCTATCCCTGAAAAGCCTCTGGCAAGGCTAAATTAGATTGTCAGAGTAAGATTTATTGTTGGGGACGCCAGGTTGTTTGGCAATGGGTGCGGAGATTTAGAGACTACAGCCAGCGCACACTGGGGAAATCAGCTCAAGCAGGTGTTCAGCAAGGTGCCTTGCATCTATGGCGTGATATTCCATGGAAGCGGAGGATGAGTCTGAATCTCTCTGTGAATCAAATGGAGTATTTTTGGATAAACAGAACTTCAGTGAGTCAGCCTTCATTCCTTCAGCCCAGGTTGCCCAACCAAATGCTTTAGGCGCCAACGGCAGTGATTAAAGTCATAACCCTGCCTCTCAGCATGGACCTGCAGGATGTGTGCAGCTAGGCAATTTTTGCCTATCTTCCCAGAGAGTAAAGAAGAAATCACCCGATTGTGGGTCTGGCCTTCCCTGCAACACACTCAGTTCCTGAGCCTGGACCGGTGTGTGGATCACAACCCTGCAAAGAGAAAGGGAATCTGTTCTGAGATGGATGATCCCTTAGAGCCACCTTTAAGTCTCAGCACAAGAGCACACCAATGATTTGTAAGAAATGTTTTCCCTCTAGCATGTCTTGGTCAAGAGCTGAAGGCGCTGTTACTCAGTTCACGCTGTGTTTACAACATTTTGGAAAACATTCCAAATACAATAAATGATGTTATTGGCCAGATAAAAGGTCTAAATGCAAACCTCTCATGTCAACCTTGTAAAGGCACTGTAAATGCATAAGCCAACACATGGTGCTCATGTATGACCAGTGTCATTGGTGTAGCCTCACATGTCTCACCAAAAGGAGAGAAGTATGGGGAGTAGACGTGACATCATAGTGGGTATTGCAAACTATAGACAGGGCTCTATCCACCCCAGTTCAGGGGAATACTGTTTTCGAAGGTTTAGGGCAAGACTCAGACTGCTTGGCTTAATAGCTTTCGATCCCGTTTGGTTGCTTGTACATAAGGGAGTTTCATGAGGGTGCCCTCCCTCAGATTAGACCAAACACACTATGGCATGTTGTTTTCTGTCAGCTGCATGTTGGCAGAGCATCCATAGACACAGGCAGGCTTTTTTGATGCAGAGAGTTCCGATGGACACCATCCTATCCAGAAAGGTTGTCAAATCAGATGTGACTCTCCGGGGTTGGGGAGCCACTCATGAGGGCATGGAAGTGAATGGAGTATGGGACTCACACCTGCAGTCCAGCCATATTAATTATTTGGAGCTCCCAGCAGGTTTCCTAGCCCTGAAACAGTTTCTCCCCTTCTTGTGGGGGCATTATCTTCTTATTCATATGAACAATAACAAAGTGGTGGCCTATTTTAACCACCAAAGAGGAATGCGATCCCATCATTTGTACATGCTGGCACACAGTCTGACAGTGTGGAGGAGAGCAAACTTCCTGTCATTGAAAGTGACTCACATGTTTGGGATTCTAAGTCCCAAGTACACAAAATGGAAATGGCACAGAAAGGTGGTGAATCAGATATGGATGCACTTTGGGAAAGCCGCCACAGATTTGGAAGAATCTTTTGTTTTATTCCCTGATCAATCAGGAAGAACCAGTGGGGGTGAATGCACTAGCCCTCCCGTGACCATGAGTTCTCCTGTACGAATTCCCACCACTAGACGTCATCTCTCAGACTTTGGCCAGGGTGAGGGACGGGTGTCTATCACTCATGCTGATTCACCAGAGAAGCACTGGTCTAATTTGCCTGCTGTGCAGGCAGCTTTGGCCTTTCTGCCTGTGTAGAGATCTATTGTCTCAGTAGAGACAGTGTACTGAGATTCAGAATGCCAGGGCCTCATCCAATCTCCACATTAAGGTGTATTTGGCCAGAATCTCTGCTTGCCATGTGGGTTTCAGTGATTGGACAGTGGGTTATCACCCCCTAGTAGGTCACTGTATGAATGGAGTGTCTCGTCTCCATCCTGTGTCCAAACTATGTCAGGCCCACCCACTGAACCCCTCTGGGAAGTAGATCTCAGAATGTCACCAAAATCATTGCTGTTACTGGCAGTGGCCTCAGTGAAAGTGACATTCACGTACTCTTGATGCACCCAATGTGCACTCAGTTTCTGCCAGGGTTACTGCTAAAACTTCACAGGAGCAGCAGTGGCTGGATATGCTATGGCCAGTATGCACATTGCACATCTGCGTGGACAGGATGAAGGGATTTAGGAAGGCTGATCAGCTGTCTTACAAAAGTATGAGGCAAGGCCCAACTGAGGAGCTCAAGTGGAGTGCATCTACATGGACAGGACAGAGGGATTTAAGAAGGCCAAACAGCTGTTCGGTTCATGGACAAACCTTTCTTGGGCAAGTCTATAACAACTCAGCATCTGTCTAAGTGGCTCTTGGAGGCTCTTGCATTGGATCATGCTTTGTATTTTGCAAGCTTTTACAGACTGGATGTCTCTGTGCGTACTTTGGATCCCACTTTGCGCCCACCTTGTGTTAATTGTAAGTGTGCCCAAGTGATACAGCTTGGAGGTCAGGCCCTGAATTATGGATGTCTGGGTGTCTGGAATGTTCAACTTTTGTTGATCAGTCTTTAGGTTGAACTTTGTCTGGCAGTACGGGAAATAAGAGATTCTGAGGACTACAAAGAGAAGCGTAGCCCATACTAAGATACCTCACTCGTGCTATCAGAAAACTGGAGTTTTTATCATTACTGCAGACACTAGCTCCATCTTTCTGATGTACTGTGTTTCAAGGTAGCGCTCACCTAAAGAAACATCAGAAAGTGCAGAGTGCATGTTCTATTGACAGTATTCATGAGCAGTGTCATTGGATTTTTACAGCTTTAAGACCTCCAATTTTAAAGCTTTAAGACCTCCAATCTGCTTTTAAAAGGCTTTTGTTAAGCAAATTGCTCAAAAACAGCCCAAATGTAGACTTACCCAGGATTAAAAGACCATGAACTGCAAAAGTGACATTTTTAGCCTTTCACTTGGCAGAAAGAGAGGTGCAGGATTTTGTTTGTTCTTTTTCATCCAGGTGACACCAGTCACCCAGCCTGAGGACCCCACTCCCACAGCGGATGTAGCTTCGAACCATAGGAATGTTCCCAAGACTGTGGGGCGCTTTTCCATCATAAAGGCAGAGGAGAAAGAGGAGCAGCTCACCGACAGCTCGCCTGTCTCTCCAGACCTGGAGAAGGATAGGAGGAAGACAAAAGCGAAGGACGGAGAAAAAGATGAAAGTACAATCCCGGTGGGCTACCACCATCCACCACGTAGTCACACACACTCTCCAACAGGAAGCAGTGATGATGAGAGTGAGGTGGAGGACGAAGACCTGAGGAGGGAACTGCAGAAACTAAGAGAAAAGTAAAGCAGGAATTTAAAAATGAAAGCAGGCATTTTTGTATAGAACATTTAAATCCAAAATATCCCTGTACAGACCTCACTTTTCCTGCTAGCTGTCATTTTTTCAGACTAAACTAGAACTCAAGCCAATTATGAGAAAAATAGAAATATAAATTAATTAACTTCTTAAGTTAGTTTTTGAGGCATCTATTTCTAGTTTTTGTTTAATTACAGATTTTTTTATTTGATAGATTCTGTTTTTATTTTTATTTTTACTTTTTATTTAGCTATAATAACTTCAATTGAATGGGTAATTGCTGTGTCTAATTTTTTTTCTTTAATTTTTCTGCCATAAATTAAGCCCTCTTTACATTTGTCCAAATCTTATTTTCATATCATATTATATTTCATATTATATATTGCTTTCTTTTCACCTCTGCTCTTTCTCTCATCCTGGTTCCCTCACTCTTCCACAGACACATTAAGGAGGTGGTGTCACTACAGGCACAGCAGAAGCAAGAACTACAGGAACTCTACAGGCAACTGCGCAGCCTGAAAGATCACTATCAGCCCCCTTCATCCCCTGCAACATCACTGGCCATTTCCCCCCGCAGACCCCGCCCCTCCAAACCCAAACCCCGCCCTCGTCCTCATTCCCACACTGACAACAACGGAGTCACGCACCAAGGTGCTGACCATCTCTTTTTGAAAGGAAATGGTTCATGAGCAGCCTGGGTTTAGAGTAGTCCTGGACTTAGGTGGAGAAAATTCATAAGCAGTTCTTTTGATAAAGGACTTCTTTTGATAAGTATAAGGGTTACTTGGGTTTCTTTAGTTTTGTTTAGAAGGTTTATCTGAGGTATATGCCCTGATTAACCTGAAATGTGTATAAATATACCCACTCTCAGGTTCTCTCCAGCAATCCAGCAGTTACTCCGGGGAAGAGCCAAACAGACTACACTCTTACTGCAAACCTGAAAAAACAGCTTCACTGATCTCTAAGACAGGTATGAAACCAACAGCTCAGTGCTTAGTAGCAGTTGCACAACTGCTAATTTTTCTAGTCGATCAATAATTTACAAAAATAGTCAACCAGAGTTTACAGTGCATGGATTTTATTTAAATTTTATTTAGCTTTAAAGGATAATGAAAAAATAAGCACAGAAGGAGTTCCTTCTTGAGCAATTCATGTACGCCTCTCCACTTCATGCTGTGAATATCAAGTGAAATCAAAGTGTTAATGGTCAATTAAAGTAAAGAAAATAATTTCCCAGTGTACACTTGTGTAGTTGCTTCTAAAATTGGCTTCATCCAGTTTAAAATATTTTCAGACTGACAGTACATTACAGTACATAAGAGTACTTAAGTACATTTAGCTGATTTCTTCACCATATGCCCCACTGTTTTTTCTATGATAACATTCTCTCTGTCTACATTCCCTCAGCCCAAGGTTCATCCAATAGAGAGAGCACCTTTACAGACAAACTGCACAAACTTGTAGATGATTGGACAAAGGAGGCCATTGGACCTGCCATCCCCAAACCTTCGCTCAATCAGCTCAAGCAAATTCAGCAAGTGCAAGATTTAGGTGGCTGGAACCAGCTCGCTGAGGTAATGCATCTACTCAACATTAGTCTACATTATGTTTTTTTTTTCCAGTTTAACCACTTCCTCCTTTTAAAAATAATATTTTATCGTTTTCTAAAATATTAGGCTTAGCAGGTTAGATTCAGAGTTAGTGAAGTTATGTCAGCATTTACACAGGGAAAAAGAAAAAATCAGGGATAGAAAATGTGGACTGGAGAAGTGGTCAAATGTAATAAGACATAACATAAAAGCAAATGAAGACTAATACAATGACTAATGTGATGATATATCAATGAGAAGATGGTAGCATTGAAATAAACATATATTAGGAGTCTAGTATATTAATGATATATTGCTGCATAAACAATCACATTAATGATCATATTAATGACTGCGAAATCGTTTTTTTATGTATATATTATATAATAAGAAAGTAATGTGTGTGCTAGATGTTGTCCATCATACTTTTAATTCACTTTTTTGAGTTTCTTAATAAAATAGTGCCAATGTTTTTATTAATTCACTGTGATCTCCTATAAAGAAAATGCCCACACTTTGAAAGATAAGCTGACTGAGCATTCAGCTGCTACACTTACAGCTTGCACATAACTCATCTCAGAATACGGGCCATTTTCATTAGCACTGTCTGGAAAAAAATTTCACTTTTCAAATTCTGTTTGAATTTTTGTAACATTTTAGACATATTAGAAAGTATCAAATTTACATGCAAATGCTCTGCTTTTAATTACTTAAAGGTGCATAAATAGTGTCTTTGTTATTCCTTACTTGTACAAATAATCTGGAAGATATGTAGAACATGATAAAACAAAAAAAAGCAATTGAATGTCATGGCCTTAGCAATGACAATGGTATTAAATTGCTGACAAAACCCATTTGGAAAATGGACTTGCAGTCTGGAATACTTGTTTGTGTTTGGATACGCCTTCTGTCAGTCATTTTATAGAGACACTATGGGCCCCTGTATATCCTGGTGGAGGAGCTTCATGAACATGGGCAGGAATAATTCAAATGTCCAACCCACCTAAGTGTTAGAGACCTAATCCTGAAAAAAAAGAATGATGTAGATTGCTGTCATTTTGGATTTTGTGCAATGCTTACAGTCCCTACTTTTGCATCTTTTATTTAAAGCATATATATTATATTGACATTTTGTGTGTGTATGTCTTCAGGCTTCACCTGCAGCCTGGTTCCCCACGACTTCCCTAAACCCCAGGAGCACTCCCGTATCAGCCAGCAGCACAGGAGGCCACACGGTTCCAGCCTGCACTCAGTCATCCCTCCCTCCTGTATCACAGCAGAGCCTCCACATGCAGACCCAGTCCTTTCAGCAGCTTCAGTATGGCCAGTCCAGCATGCCAGTCTCTAGTGTACCCACCTCTCTGGCACCCCACTCCACTCCTTCCACTACATCCATGCCAGCCCCACCAACCACCATCGCCTCCACCTCCACAGCTTCAGTCTACTCTTGCTCCTCCACAAATGCGTGATACTTCTCCATTAGGACAACGATACGAAAGGATGGGACAGGAGAGTAAAGATTCCCACTTTGAGACTGTGAAAGCCAAACATGAATTCTAATTCTTCTGGGTGTGCACACACATATATATATAAAGATCTTAAAGAACATTTTGACATTAATTTATCTTTTTTTTTCTTTTTTTTTTTTAATTTAATAGCAGTTCTAGTAGAAGGACTATTTGAAATTTTAAAAGTGCAATTAGTAACCCAGATTTGAATTCATCCTTCGGCATCATTGTAATGTGTGTCTGTATAGCCTAACAAGATATTTTTTGAGACAGATACTAAAGAGAAAGTTGCCATTTTAAGAGAGTAGAGCACAAAACGTCTTGTGAGAGCAATCGCATGTTCCACAACAGAGCATGAAGATAGTTACCTCGGCGCCATGGCCTCAGCCATGTGACCAACTTTAACACTGTTTTACAATGTAATGCACGGCATGTTCTTCATGTTTCCTCTATTTTACACCGATTAATATTTGTATAATAACATTTCGATTAGTTAAGGGATTTTGGTAATAACATGAATAATCAGAGTAATCAGATGTCACAGTTGATTTCAATCATGTGTCCTGCAGTGGATGCTGGAGAAGCTCTCCAAATTGTCCAGTTCAATAGAAATTAAAAGCAGCTGTGATTGCAGTATTTCCTATTTCTCATCAGCAGACTCTTGTCTTCAGGTCCTTTAGTAAAGTTGTGCAGGACTGGAGGTTTCAGGATGCTTCAGCTGAAGCAAATTCTGCCCAGTCTTGTGCTAGTGTTTTGCACAGATACCTACATCTCTCTGAGCACATCAAACTGTGAGTCTCTAAATTGTTTTTAAGATA
>CM040469.1:19057188-19095241 GCA_022758105.1 Pangasianodon gigas
TATATCTACCATTACGAGAAACTATAAACAGATATACAGTATTTTCCTCATCAGACTAAATTCCATTTGCTCTCACTTTATAATTTGATGAATGATAGTTTGATGACCTGACAGCATGTTTCCCTTCTGAGTAGCACTGAAGTGCGTTCCCCCTTGAGATTTTAAGGCCAGCCTTAAACAGTAACTGTTTACATATATATATATATTTACCCTATATCTCATGCAAAAACAAGTAAATAAAATTGTGTTATATGGACACATAAAGCCGACATCAGGTGGGCTTGTTAGCTTGTGCTTGAAGTGTCCAGTTAAACACTTTCCCTGGGTTTTGCATTTAAACTTACATTATCTGTAGACAGAAAACTGACCAGCACCTTGCGAGTCAGTATTGCTGTTTAAGAACAAGTTTTTACCATTGGAGGATTATTAGTTTTGAGCACAGTGTAACATACAGTAGGCTTTTGGTTTAAAATAAAAATGTTATGTATTTTTCAAATGGCAGTTGTCGTGTAATGTTCATAAGGACTGCAGGATGAGACAGAAAAGAAAAGTCAGGAAAAGGACAGAAATATGTTTTGTAATGTTACTAACTGTTGACCTTGTGGATGTTAAGTGAACATGACTGTTGCACAAGATTGTGGAGATTTGTGAAGGTAAAATTTCCATTAAATCTGTGTTGGTTCTTTGTTTTCTGTGGGACAACCTACATAATTAATGGTGATGAGTTTATGTGCTGTCAAGTCACTAACATTTTTGTTTCATGCCATTGCTCTTTCTATTCTGAAGTGTTACCATAATGTAATCTAAAAGAAAGCATTATTTTTGTATTTTGAACTGGGCTTGTAAAAAAAAAAATGTAAAATGATGTACTGATTGGTGTTGCAGAAGCTGTGGTTGTCTTATGATGGGTCACATTGGTTCTCAGCTCTGCTGGTGGAGTTCCCCTGCTTCAGTTCTGAGATTTCAAAGTGCATCAAAGTCCACTTTTCTGGAAGTTTTAGGAAGTTTTCATTGCATTTCAATCTTACTTATATGGGAAACTAAATCAATCATTTTCATGATCAAGTTTACCAGGGGACCCCAGATTAATGTAACTAAACACCAACAATTAAAGGTTTGTGATCTAGACTGAGACTCAACCTTTATTGCAGGTGATTTAGCTACTGTAAAATGATAACTAATGCAGTTGTTGATTTTCTTTGTTTTGTAACTAATCAGATTAAATGATGGTGTTGAACCCCAAAATGTGATACTCTTTATATCTGATAAGTTGGTAAATTTATGCAAATATAGTGTTAATACAAAATTCTGCCAGTAGAGGTCTCTAAAGTCACAGAGAAGTGACACATTTATTCGGTCTGCAGATGCTTTTATCCAAAGTGAAGCAGAATACAATCCAAGCCTAGAGTTGAAAAGGGTTCAGGGTTTTGCTGAAGGGATCTGCAGTGGCACTTTGACAGTCCAGGGATTAAAATTCACAACCTTTTGATCTTAAAAGCATTAAAGTATTTATTTGTATGCCAAAATATGGTTAGTGAGTATGTAATCACTCAGAATTAATATGTTCGGACAAGTCACAAGTCATTAGTAATTATAGATGCAAAAAGACTACATGCAAAACATGCAGGCAAAATGAACATTTCTGATATTTTGTTTTGCCCTCTGCAATTTTGTGTACCTCATAAATATATACATGCTTCTGTGCATGCATAATATAGCTACTCTCCTTTCAACTGCAAGTCTAAAGAAATATAGGACAGATGCAGGACGACTCATCTTATTCCCAGCTGTCAGAATATCAGTATGAACACCTAAATAAAACAATGAAAAGCAAAAGAAGGAATGACAGTGATTATTCCTTGTCTGAAACAAAGGTCTTTTGAGAGCATATCTCTTGCTCCGTCTGTGTATAAGGTGTCAAAGCTCAAAGCGTGCCATCTGAGCCCAATTTTGTGGAAATAGAACATAACATAATTATGACTAATTGTGAGTCGCTTGATGCAGCAGAGTCTGTGATTTCAGATGTGAGTAAGAGAACGTTGCATGGTCAGAAATGTACAGTGGCCAGTTTGTTGGTTTCAGCCATGTTTTATCCGGGGTTCAGAAGTCAGCTCGGTTCTTGACAATGTGCCCATTGTGACTGACGGGTCTATATGCATCCATCAATGGGGGGATTTAGCAGTTAGACATGGCTGCAACACAATGATGCTCTTCACAGTGAACAAGAAAGCCATGCAGAAGCTCTGCAGCAAGCAGGGATTCACTGTACTCTCTATAAGGCGAGCTGCAGACAACCGTTTGCATCTCTGGGACACTTCTGTTTGCCACTACAAGTGGCTCCAACCGTACCTATTCCTATAGCGTTTCTAGTCAATCTTTAGAATTGGTACCCATTGAAAGCATTTCAGTCTATTTCATGCAAGTTTCCTATAGTGTCATTATATGCACAATAATGCAAATAATGTCTGCTTTCAGGGGTTTTACCAATGCCAAGACCATTCTTATGACCCTAATTCACATTATGCATTACCATTTCTTCAGTACATACATAAACAGTCGCAATGTTTCTAATAACCCTTTGTTCTTCATGGTCACTGGACATTTGTAATTATTAACGCAAAGACAGAGGAAAGCAACACACGAGCTTTCACAGACCTAGGGGGTGTATTCCATATGCTCACAGCTTCTGTGTGTGTGTTTTTTTTTATATTTTAAATTAGATAGCAATTCTTTACATGTTCCCATGGCACTTGTTTTATTGTAAAACTGAACAAAGCAGTGGTAGCTTCTTTTCAGTTCAATGCCAGAACCAGTGAACAGGCAATGAATACAGCACAGTTTACTGAATAATAACCAATAAACAAGCAGGAGCACATGGGGTTAAGACTGGTTTCTGTCCAGGCTGAAATAGCTTTGCACTGAAGCAGCAGGTGAATTTGCACTTATATAATATGCATGTGTAAAAATTAAGTCCAAATTAATTTAAAAAAAAAAAAAAACTAGGCAAAGATTTCTGTAATGAGCCAGACTCAGAAAGCTATGAGGATCTATATACAAAATATTTTTTTAAGCACAATCCAAAAGTGTATTCAATAATGGGCAAAAGGTCATACACAATAGGCTGTCAGTACTTCAGAGCAGACATGTATAATCCAAAAAAAAAAAAAACACTCAAACAACAAAGGAAAGGGTCAAACCACAGGCAAGGCAAATCAGAATAACATGGCTCACAACATACAAGACTAGGATACTAGTGGCAGGACATAATGACATGAAGACATAATGCAAACAATCTGTTTTAATAGTCCATGACTAGGAAGTGCAAACTGAATGAGAACAGGAAGTGAACAACTGATCTAAAACTCAGGTGACTTTGAACTCTTGTGACAATAAAATTAATATGGCCCTTTTACCCGGAAGCCTTTGCAAACAACTTTCCTCTGTAATCAGTTTACTAATTTTACTCATTTTTAATAAGTTTACTAAGAATAAATATTTAAGAAGCAGTTTGGCCTCAGTTTGATGCACCCTAATGTGTTCACTATGGGTGTAATGTATCCGTTAGGAGTTAAACCCAAAGTGGGCATGTCTATTATTAATTCAGAACCCTACTACTACACCCCCAGAAACACTGGAACACAGTGGGGAAAAAAACTCAGAGGTAGAAATGGCAGCACTGGCAGCATGGTCCATGAATTCTGGCTCTGACAGTTCCTCAACCTCAGCTAGTGGTGTGCGCAGGACTGTTTTTTTAGGTTTGTCCCTGCCTGCAATCAGTGTTAGGGAGTAGCTATATAGAATTACAATGCTACTAGCTTTTCAGTAGTATGGCAGTAGCTGAGCTATTTTCAAAATAATGTAGCTTTTTCAAGATGGCAATGAGCCACCTTTTCACCAAGTAGCATTGCAGCATGCTAAAACCCTGCACCGTTTTAACCCTTTTCACATAAACAGTTCAGTTTTTTTTAATCAAGGAAACCACAATGTGCAAACTACTGTATACATCAAGTTCCTTCTAATTAGTGGAGAACACATGCAGGATGCAGCTCAGCTTACATGGAGCTGTATGGAGAGTAACAGGATGACGCTACAGCTACTCAGGAGTGTTCTACTAGTGATGAAACCAGAATATCAAACACCAATGGCCATATTTATTAATGTTTATTAGCATGAAAAACTCACACGGCAGTGGATATGTGTTTGTTTGTAACTAACGCAAACCAGAAATGAAAATACTGTTGATATCCAAAACTTGAATTTAAGGACGCTTGGTTTTTTTGGGTGGTTTTTTTTGGTTATTGTTGTTCATGACCTAGCTGGTTCACTTACGAGAGGAATCAGGAGTGATAGCATTAGGTGATTAGCATTTTCTGTTGAATTAATTTGATGAAGCAGTGAATTCTCAAAATAGCTAAATGTTTCGAAGGAGCATGACAGCTGACCTCAGGTATTTAGCCTAACTGTTGATGACAACAATTATTATTCATATTCCAGCAAACACCCAAACCTACCTATTTATTTCAATGATATATGGATTACCATAGACCCCTTAACATTAGCTAGCAAGCTAGATATTTCCAATTTTTAATTTTACTTTTAACTAATATTAACTGCTTCTTACTAAGCGTGGTTTATAAATAGAAAAGAATGATCCCTGTTATGACATACCATGCACAAACATGTACAGTATGTTTTTATTTTGTGCAATAATTTAGCACCATATATTTAAAAAAGTCATAGATTCTTTTTTCCTCATTTTAACAATGTAGCTTCAGTGGGAAAAAAGTAGCTCCTTATAGCTACTTTTGCTTAGTAGCTTTTAGTGTAGCTAGCTACTTTATGAAAAGGATAGTTTGGCTGTAGGTTAGCTATTTTAAATCATAAATAGCTTGTAGCTTGACAAATTACAATTGCAAAGTTGCTTTCCTAACACTGCCCACGATATTATCTAACAAATTAAGTTGGTTCTATTTCCCAAAAATATAAACATCTTGTCTAGACTATTGGTGCACATCAGAAGCGAGGTGTACCTGGTGAGGGAAGGAGGTTTTGCTTCCATGTGGGCACAAGCATGTGGTCAGATATGAAGCTCATGGGACAAACACCACGTTCATTAATATGAAAGAGTATATGGTGCTTTTATGGTGCTGCATGACATGTTTACTCCTTAGTACCTGCCTGGTGAGGGTTGTGGTGGTTTAATTTAGGCTACTAGTTTAGTATATCTGACCGCACACTTGCGGCCACATGAAAGCAAAAACCTCCTGCCCACGCCAGGTACACCACACTTCTGATGTGCACAGATAGTCTCCATTAACCTTTCTGGAAAGCTTTCAAAAAGAAAATAAATAAAAACACTGATAATGTGCCTCCTATTCATATCCGTATTTGTATCCATTTAGAATATGGTGTTCGGTTAGATCCCTGTGTTTACATAAAATATTCTGCTTAAACTTGGGGTTATTTTTTAACTAATTATATTAAAACACACTTCATGTTCTTTGAAATCTTTTCTCAAATGTGCACTTGCACAATAAACGTAAGATTAGGTAAGTGAGATAGATAGATAGATAGATAGATAGATAGATAGATAGATAGATAGATAGATATACACTATAAGGGCAAACATTTGTGGACGCTTGACCATCACACCCATATGTGGTTCTTCCCCAAACTGTTGCCACATGTATAGTATGCCTTTGTATGCTGTAGCATTACAATTTATATACTATATAAATATAATAGAACTGGAACTGAGGGGCACACACCTGTTCCAGCATGACAATGCCCCTGTGCACAAGGCAAGCTCCATGGAGACATGGTTTGCCAAGGTTGGAGTGGAAGATCTCGAGTGGCCTGCACAGAGCCCTGACCTCAACCCCACTTTGGGATGAACTGGAATGCACCTAACATAAATCCCCACAGCCATGCTCCAAAATGTAGTGGAAAGCCTTCCCAGAAGAGTGGAAGGGGACTGAAAAGGGGGACTAAATGTGCAATGGGATGTTCAAAAAGCACGAGTGGTATAGTGAGGTATCCACAAAATGTTGGCCATATAGTATATATATTTTTTTAATTTGTCAAAAGGAGTTAGCACTTATTAGGACAGCTAATCAGTACTCGGTCGCGTGCACACCGCGCGCTGCTGATTGGTAGGCTGAACATTTGAGAGCTTGAGCGCGAGCGCGTTTGTGTGTTTGACATTTAGAGAGGGCGTGGTTACTGAGCGTCACGTTCAGTGTGTCTCCGCTCCCAAATTCCCCAAACTGTCGCTGTCACAAAACCTTCACGACGTCTCTCAAACTGGCTCTGAGGAGAAAAAAATGATTATACGTTTCACGTTTTTCTAGCCATGTCCAGCTCGCGCTGCTGGTCTCTCTGTAGGCTCGGAAACTCGAAATCGAAAGGTAACCAACGCGCGCGTGGAGCATTTTAAACTAGGATTAAATCAGATTACTTGTTTCAGGGGGGAAAAAATATCAGTCAAAGAAACCAGGAAAACTTGTGGATATTGTTGTGCTTTGGTGGATTTTGGAATTTTATTTCTGGAGCAGGAATTTCCTCAGCTTCTCCATCTGGAAAAAAGCGCGTGAAGCACCTGGGCAGAAGAAGGGCTCGTGAGTGAGTGAGTGAGTGCGCGCGCGCTCCCACTCTCTACTCCTACACAGGACGAGATGCGACTGCAGGTGCTCGCAGTTCTCCTCCTTTCTCTGCAAGGAGCTGCTGTTCAAACTCAACAAGGTATGCAGTAAGAAAACACTTTAAATAAAGTCAGACTTTGCTGGTGGAAACACATGCCTCCTTTTGACCACATAGGCAATGCAATTACAAAAACAATTACTCTGAGTCATCCGTTGCTGAACATGGAACATTTGTGTTTTGTAAATAAAGTTCACATCCAATGATAATGAGTTTACAGCCGTTTTTATCAAACTAAAAACTAATTAGTTGAACTCAATAGGAGCCTTGTTTGAGCTTTCACTGTTGGCAGGATTAGAACTCATTACCTTCTGCACACACCTTTTAACACATAAGTGAAAATATGAGGGTGTGATGATTAAATATTTATGTTATGCAAATGAAATTTACATTTATATTTAGCCAGTTGGTATCCAGAGTGGCTAAATATGTAGTTTTGCTCAAGAGATCAGTAATGTCTGTCTGGAAGTCCTGGGATTGGAACTCACAACCATCTGGTATCTTAGACAGAATCTAAGAATGGTGAAAATCAGTAGTGGAAAAGTACTGATTGTCATTCCAAACCATGGTTACAGGTGCTGAAAGTGATGAAACTGCTGATAGAAACTAGTGTAAGAGTCACGTCACACACATACACACACAAACACACACAGGGACACACCGAGTTAAACACTAGGACGTGAGTAAGTGCTTAAAGTTCTATACTATAAACACTAGTCACAAAGCAGTCAGCCTAGGAGTTAAAAATAACTAATAACTAATACACAACTATTAATATAATTAATATTAACATCTATAGCCTCCTGAACATTTATCCATAAGGTGTCGAGGTGATGCCATTAACAGTCGTAGTAAATAATGTAATAATAAGTATATTAACTGTACAGTAGGTATACTGCTGACCTGATTTCAGTCAAACAGGAGCTTTTTAACGTGGCTTGAAATGATTTTTTCCCCTACACTGGAGACAAGAGATTGAAGTTAGTGTTATAGGCTTAGGGTTATGGAAAAAAACAAGCTCCAAATCTCAGATTTTCATTCAGGTCTTTGAATGAACTTTAACCTGTTTTTTTTTTTTTGTCCTTCTTTCCTGCTTCACCTGAGTAGGTGTGCCATGATATTCTTAGCACTGACTCATGGTCCAGAGAATCTGCAGAACATTTTGTACATACCTTCCTTTAGTTCATTCTTAAGGAAAACAGCTTTCTGTTTTCCTTTACGGATTAAAGATAAGAAACTGGCACTCTTCAAATGTAATAATTAATCAAGTTATGTTTTTTTAATAAAGCGCAACAGATCTGGAGTGAAGTCAAACTGATTCAAGCAGACGTCCCTCCAGTAAATAAAGAAAAATAGACAAAACACTGAAAAAGTGTAGAAATATGTACAATGCACATTAATGGACAGAACACTGTGCACAAGGAAGAGAAAATACGTACACATAAAAAGTGCAGTACACAGTTATGCTTTTAAATCTGGAACTCTTGAGAGTTTTTCAGTTTGTTCCTTGTATGTAGAACCCTATAACATTGGGGGTTTTATTTTTCATATCAGAGTACTTTTTTTTGTTACAGTGTAGGTTTTGAGTTAATTTTATTCTGGAAATTAAACTCAAGATAACAGATTCAAGATCGGTTTAAACAGTGAAACAAACAATGACTCAAGAGCTTAACTTCCTCTTGTCTTTATTTATTTATTGAACAGAATTCGACTGATACACTTATTTAGGAATCTGTTTCAACACCAAGTTTGCACTCATTTTGTTTGAAGACCGGTGCGAACATTGTGAGCAGACTAAGCTGTAGGTTTCATTAGCAGAACCGCCCAAGAGTGAGTCACTTCTAGTGGATATATTGACAGCTTTGGAATGATTAACCTGGCCTCTCCTTAATTGTTCCTCTCCTTTTGCACACAAAACCTTCTTCTTTTTTTTTTCTTAAAGAACTTTGCCTCTTAGAATCCTGGTGAGTATTAATGCGTCGTAATCAGTGTTCCTGATTGTGCTAATGTGTAACTTATTTTGCCAGCGGTTGCAGTGTGTCAGGGGGGTTGTAAACTGGTTTAGTATCAGAGCTAGGTGTAGGAATATATTGCCCCATCATAAAACTGTAATTAGATGTTGCCCTCAAGATTATGACACTAAAGTTCATTGGGTCTGTTTTATTGTGGCAAGGAGAGGTGGAGAGTGATAGTCATTTCCCATCATTCAGAACTGACGAATCCTCTAGGATGAATAGAGAACCATTTCCAAGATTATAACACAGGAGTCTAGTCACCTTGGGAGCATATAGTTATTGTTAATGGTGTATTTCCATCTTATAGCAGAATATCAAGTTGGGTCTAGTCATAACAAGTCATAGTGACTGGACTTGTTTTGTAATCTTAAAGATCCTATAAGTGAAATTGGATGAGTGGCAAAACATCTACAGAATTGCAACACAGCTCCAGCGGCCCTGACTGGAGACCTTCATATACGTTCAGAGCTCAGCAGGAGAAATCCTACGCTTGTTTACATTCAGGGAGTGAGCAGACAGCATCATTCTCCACTCCTTTTTGTCTCCACTCCTAAGTCCCAAGTTCCTACTTGAATTTTAATTGACTATGTACTTCCAGTTACAGTGATTTTGATAAGCACTGGCTGAGGTTAATATATGTTCATGTTTGAAAAGGGTGGATCAGCAGCAGGTGATGCAAGAAACAAAACATTAATTCTTCCATGGTAAACGCTTCTTATCTGGAAAAACCTATACCTGTAATTACCTGTAAATATTCTGTTTTTTTTTTTTTTTTTAGAAGGCATACACAGTGTCCTCTATAATTAGGCATGCTGCATAAAAATAAGCAAAATTGATTGTATAAAATAAACATTACACAAAATAAATAAAAGTTTTCACTCAAGCAAAAGGAGAAAATATTTATCTTTGTTCTAACAAAAAAAAAAAATATTTTTTTAATAATAGTATTTTCTATCAAAAATATATGAAATCTATTGAAATCCTTTGTTATGTTTTTTTTTTCTTTTAATTTTTGATAGTGATTCCAGTCTGATAGCTTGAATTCAATATAAATACCAATAATATATATTATATTGAATTATAGTTCAATATAAATACCATTTTTGATACCTTTGCTCTGAAAGAGGAAACATTATTTTCACTACTACTGATCATATAGCCTATATTTTTGATATATTACATAACTAGCTGTATGCAGACAGGTCCATAAATACTAAATAATTGTTATTGTAATTGCTGTAATTGTTATTGGTAGTTCAGCTGTCTATCAGAGTATATTTGAATTGAAATTCTGTCATTTTTAATACGTGGTTGCAAATCACGAAGTCAATGACCAGACTATGACCAGACACTGTATTTCTTCCCTGGTGATGCTCAATCTTGTACATGTTTATCTTTGTCTCATCTGTCCATAAGATGTTGTTCCAGATATTTATGCACTTTTTTAGATGTTTTTGCCAAACTCAAAATTTGTCTTCCTGTTTTTTCTTATTTATTTATTTAAACCAATGATTTACATCTTGTAGTAAAGCCTCTGTATTTACTCTGGTGAAGTCTTCTCTTGATTGTTGACTTTGACATAGATACGCTTACCTCCTTCTGGCCAACTGTTGTGAGTTGTTTTTTCTTTACTAGGGAAAGAATTCTTCTGTCACCACAGTTTTTTCCATGGTCTTACAGGCCTTTTGGTGTTTCTGAGTTCACCAGTGTGTTCTTTCTTTTGAAGAAAGTACCATATGGTTGACGTGGCCATAGCTAAAGTTTTTGCTGTCTCTCTGATGGGTGTGTTTTAATTTTTCAGTCTAATGATGGCTTGCTTCCCTGACAGTGACAGCTCCTTGTATTTCATATTGAGCGTTAAGAGCAACAAATTCCAAATGCAAATGTCACACTTGAAATCAACTCTAGACCTTTTATCTGTTTACTTACTGTAAATGAATTCCAAAATTAACAGCAGTGTACTTCAGTAACAATGGTAAATGTTGTAAAAGTTCAACATAGTACACAAATTTTCCAGTGAAGCAGAACATTTCCAATAAAAATGTCTTTTGTCAGCTGTGTGTATATATATACATACATACATACACACACACACACATATATATATATATATATGTGTGTGTGTGTGTGTGTGTGTGTGTGCAAAAACTGGTAACTAATATTTTTTACTTTTCTGCTATAGTGAAAGGTGTAAATTAGTGTGTATGTGTACATTTTGATACAGTGGCTGAATGCTAGCCAACTAGATAGCTAAAAATGCTAGCTTAGGTACTAGCTGCTGAATCCAGACGTGTTCGCACCCTGACAAATATAACAGTCACTAACTTTTTCTTGCAAAAGCCAGAAAGCTGATCAGTAAACTGTTAACTTGATATTTCCTGCTGATATTTCCTCACCAAATCAGGTAATGGATATAAAAATACACAAGCAACTAAAAATACCACTGAGCACAATTAGGGCCATAACAAAAAGTTTCACATGTCTGAAACAGCTGGAAATTTGCCCAGAATTAGACCCATGAGCACACTGTTCCCCCACACAGTGAAGAGAATGGTGAAGGAGGGATAAGAGAGCCCAATGATCACGGGTTTAGAATTGCATGGTGTAGTTCATTGTTTTGTTTTCAAAATCAGCTGTTTGAAAGCGTTGCACGAAAGAAGCCCTTCCTGAGAGCATCTCAGTAAATGCGTGCCTGAACTCAAGCATGAATCATGCGAACTCTAGTTGGCATGGTGTGCTGTGTTCAGATGAGCCCGAAGTCAGATATCTTGGCCATGCATACCATCAGCATATTTGGCGCAAAAGGAAACTGCATACAAGTAAAAGCACCTCATACCCCACTGTAAAATGTGTTGGATAGAATGGCTGATCAGTGATGCTTTGGGGCTGTCTTGTGGATGGTGGGCTGTAAAGTACCAGCATATTTCATCCCAAACCCTTGTTGCCTTGGCCAGGAGGTTCAGGCTTGGCCATAATTAGAGCTTTAAACAAGATGATGAGCTGAACATACTTCCAAATCAACACAGTAATGGTTAAGGAAGCACATAATCAGTGTTTTGCAATGACCATCTCAGTCTCTGGCGTTAAACCCTATAGAAAACCTGTTGTCTGAATAGAAGAGGGAAGTCCACATGCACAAACATAACAGCATAAAGGAGCTTAAAATGTGCTTTTTTTTTCTCCAGGGCAAGCGTCACAATAGCGTAAGAATGCCAGTTACTTTGACACCAATGATTTGTAGAAAAAAATAGCACTACTTCAAAACTTTTTGTTTGAAAAAAAGCATGTGTAATGTAAATTTGCACTAAAAATATCACTTCTTGCATGTGTTATTCTTTTTAAGTATTTATATTTAGCTTGTTTTCATGAATAGTAGCAATGAAGGGTAACGCAGGATCTGAGATACTAATGGTAAAATGGTTTACCTCAGAGGCACAAAAGTGTCTATGTGGCAAAAGGAAATTAAGAAAGAACATAAGTAATTAAACAGGTACATAGACAATACTTGTGTAAATATCGAATGTTAGCTAAGCTCACCAATATCGCAGTTGATAATGGTTTGAGCAAGCAAACAATAGTGGTAACAATTAAATTGACGATTAATTGTGTAGCCCTATAACACAGGGGAGCCATGGTCCTGCGGAATTTGAAAACTTCGCTCCTTCTTTCAAACCTGATTTATTTGATGAGCTATTTATAAACCTCTTCATGCACTGAATCAGAGGTGAAAACTGTACATGGGCCACGGGTACCCAAGGGCCGGATCTGAGAACCACTCTTGTATATCCTTCTCATGGATCACTATTAATAACTCCTAGTAGTGAATTGAAAACTTGTTTAAAGTAAGAATCGTTGACTGAGGTCTAATTATCTCTTGTTTGCTTAGAACAACAGCCAGAAAGTGCCAGTTGAAGCGAGACTACTGATTATCATGTCATGACACGGAAGAAAAGGTTGCTTTCAGATTCCTTACATTCAGACTAGATTCCTGCATCGGGCTTCATTCCAATAATAGCTCCCCCACAGAGTGATTCATGAGCCGGTGAATTATGGGCGTTGCAGACTTCGAGGCTTCGTAAGTGAAATATTAGAGTAGCCACTGCTATATGCAAGGATGGGAAGAAAGGCTGTAGTGTTGACTGTGAGTAGTGGGAGCATGGAGAGAGTGGTCACTCATAGATAGTGTCCCTATCTCTTCCTGTCGCCCGGCCCTCCTCCCTCTGTTGATAGACTGCTCTGCTCACACTCGCCCTATTGTGCACTTCTATGATCTCAGCAGTGCTAATGCAGACACATGCACATGCATTCACACACACACACACACACCAATACCAGTACACATGAACAGAGTTCACATTTATAGCTTTGTGACAATTCTGAGCTTTGTTTATTAAGAATGTCTGTCTGAGAGAGCCAAGAGCCTCACTCCTCCACTTTACTCCTTCAAACAGCCATGTCACGCCCTCAGATGTGTTTATGGGAAGCATATATTTCATGGTCAATTTTAATATTCAAAATAACATAAGGAAAAATTCATTTGAATTGTTCATTACCTCTGACACACAAAACTCACTTATGATGAAGGAATAAGGGCAGTTGTTAAATTCCAGCAAATGTGTGACAGTATAACTATATATGAATTCAACACTACAACCATTACAATCTACAGTAAAGAGCTTAATATTAAAGCTGTTCACTGGAGCAATACAGTACATGAAATTATGGTTACTTTCCCACAGCTTTTTTGGTGTCCATGAACTGAGGAAGACTCCTTGGATCTGAGAGTATATAGGACTGCTTTAATCAAATATATGGGATTTATCCTGGCCCTGGTCATTATACCCAGTGGGTCTGGTGATATAATATTGATATTTCGATAAATTAAGTCCCAATAAACTTTTCTAAGATATTGTGGATATCTTGTTATTAAACATTTCCTTTTTTTTTATAATTACAAACTGATTGGAAGCAACTGATCTTTAGAATTGTAACATTTTAAAATGGAAAAAAATTAAACATTAACAAATGTTCAAAATAGCCTTTTTAATAAAAGAATATAAAATTAAATAAAATTAATTAATTTTAAAAAATGATATTTCTTAAATATAAAACAAATACAGTTATACTGCAAACATTATATGAACAGGTCAAATAGTGACAGTTTGTTAGTAAAACTATACATACACACACACACACACACACACACATATATATATATATATATATATATATATATATATATATATATTAGTTTTACTAAAACAAATTATGATACATATTGTATATTGTAAAGATTTTAATGAGAATATTTACATGATCACCACTAACACAGAGCTTAGTTATGAATAACTGAAGACTTCAGGAAAGTGTTCTACAAAACTTTATGATTTGTATAGACGTTTATTGACTAATGTTTAAGTAAACAGGTTTTCTGTAATTCTGTCAGTACAGGGAAATGTGTTGAAATTCTCTTGTGGTAATCACATGTACACGACAGGTGCACTGGATAGAGATTAGGCCAGGAAAATCGTGGAGTATTCCTTTAAGTGCTGGGCTCCAAGCATGATTTGTCTTTACTTTAAACTTGAAAGTTGTTAATCTAAGTAAGAGCTTGCATGCAAACAAATAATAGAAATTATTTGTAACCAATCAGCAATATCTAATGTCATGACTCTAGTACACTGATGCTGTACTAGAGTTACTGATAACTGAAAAGTTATATAATGTTGATTTATGGGTGAGTATAAAGAGATATATAATCTTTCATTTAATGCACGCTTGCCATTGCTGGAGTGATAGCTCTTTGGGAATAGTTAATTCAGTCTGGGTAAATAATGTATAGCAGTATATATTGCAAAACCTGCATAATAATGTAATATGTTTTTTTCCCCTCAATATCAATAAGTCCTACACCAGTAGAGCAGGAAGCATTCTTCTTTGCAGCAGCATAGCATGTCCTACTCCTGTGCACTTATCTTCTTGTTCCTCACTTCCTCGCTAATAAGCTCAGGACTGTCACATAGCTATTAATGTGCTAATGTGCGCTGCTAATGAGGTGTGTGTTTCTGTGCTGTTCTATTGTAATGCCACACGGCACATCAGTAGCATGATACATAGTCATTAACACACAGTACACGCTTGCGAAGGTCTTTGTCACACGCCAACGCACTGTGGCACTCGCAAGAATTATGGTTGCCTGGCTGAGGTGTCTTTAAGTCGTCTAGTGTTCTACTGAGATGTAAAGAAAGAGAGAGATGGAGGGAAAGTGCGAGGGACAGTGTGTCTGCTTGTATGGTTCTTTGGTGTCTCGGTTTAGATGGTTTGGATGGTAAATTAGAGCTAATTCCACCCTCAAGCCAGTGACCCTGCTGTGCTACCATGGCAGATTGATGCTGTTTCTCGCCCTCCCTCTTCAGTTGAATTCATGGCTTCAAGCACATTACAAGCCCTTGTACTACCAGCATTAGCCTGTAGCATTCCTGTGACCTCGTTCACCTTTGACCTCTCCTTCACCATGCCTTAACAGACCTTGTGTCTGAGTGTGTGCATGGATGTGCGTGCAGAGGCTTTGTGCTGCTTTAAAGTCCTCTGTGTTCATGTTGTTGGGTCTTTTAAGATGCTGTTTGAGTAGAGAGGTTTACAATTGGCTCTGTATTTCTGCTGAACATGCTGGAGATTTATTATTTATAAATCACTGATTGCTCACTATGGTGCTTTATTTTAATCACAATGAGTTTGCTCAAAACTGAAATCATAATTCTATATTAATAATTGTTCAGCCAATTCATGAACAAGTAAGAGGTAAAACATGAAAGGACGTGCTGTTGAAGGAAAACAATTGACACGGTGGTGTGATGCACTCAAAGCTGAGGGCTGTTAACTCTGCGAAGTTGATTATTTTCCTATAACATCACTTCTCAACATGCTTTATTCCTCTTATAACTTAACCTTTTGGCAATGATTATGATTTTTTATTTAAGAAACAATGACATGTCATACTTTTTATCTGTTTTATCGGTTTACATCTCTAAAAATAAGTTTCTGTTATCACATGTTCTAGCAGCCTTTCTCTTATTTCTCTACTTCTCTTGAAGGTAATAAAACCAAAATAAATAGAGTTTGTTACAGAGAAACTGCAAGGGGCAAAGTCCTCCATCTTTAAATGTTCCCATGGTGAAAAACTTAACGTTACAGCTTTACCTCTGACTGTTAGAATGCACGGACACTTTGTTAAATAACAACACCTTTTTATATATGTTTATTATTAGGCTTCAATTATGTGGAGCATCAGCCATACAAGTACCAGTGTAAGCTGTTATTATAGAAAAGATAACATTAGAACGCACACATTAATATAAACCTATGATTTGCCTTGCAGCCAGACTACTGTTAGCTGCTGTTATAGAAAAATTAATCAACACCTTCTGACCAATCAGATTTGAGAATTCAGCAAGGCTGTGGTATAAAATAGACTTATTGAATGTTACTGCATAAAAACAGCATTTCCTTTTAAAAACATCTTTGTACATTATACGCCTGTACTGCTTCAAATGCCCAAATCTTTAAATCAAATTAAATTCCATTCTTAGCAATATTAATCATTTAAAAAATCATAAAAAAAAAATAAATAATACAGTATAAATAAATGCCACCACAGTATGGAACTAGTTCAAAAGATTAAAAACATAAATGAGAAGCTTGTGTTTCAATGCACCAGAGTCACAAAGAACCGAATCCCCTCTGTAAAAGGTAAAGGAAGCATTACATTGAAACTGGGCCAATTTTGTTAATTATACCACAGAGATGCTGAATTCTCGAATCTGATTGGTCAGATGGTGTTGATTAATTTTCTTCAACAGCAGCTCTGACAGTGGTGCAAATCACAGGCTTATATTAATACCTAGTATTAACTACTTACACAGGAACTTGTATGGCAAACACTCAAATAAATAATTTAAAAATGTATATAATTGTCGGTCAGAGGTAAAGCTGTACCTGTAAGTTTTCTGAAATGGGAAAGTTTTAAGGATAGCTTTGCAGTTTCTTGGTAAGATGAGCTGTGTTTTTGGCTTATTGACTTCAAAAGAAAAAAAATGCAAAACTGGTGCTGCTATAACAAAAGTAATGCACAGTGGCAGCTCGTCCATAGGTGCAGGTACTAATTTCCTGTTTTGAGTGACCAATGATTTAAAAAAATGTTGCTATTTGACCGATACACAGTATGCCACCAACATGTTCTGTTGATTTGCTCGCCTTTCTAGATGTTGAACAATCACGGGGCAGAGTGCTCGCTGCCCCAATTAGCTAGCATAGAGATATTATTTCACCTACTGGTAAAAATGGGAACTGCAACAAATGCTAATAGAGGTCCATTGGGGAGAGGATACTCTCTGCCCCATGCTCATGGAGAAAGAGCAGTGGACAGGACAGTTCATGACAGGGTTGCCAGATTGGTCTAGTTTAAAAATACTCCGCAATCTTGTTTTATAGCAAATAATCAGAATAAATCTAATAAATTTTCACAATAAATCAAACTGCAAGTGCAGACAGTGTCTATGAATCATTTCTATTGGAAGATATATTGCAAAGATTGGGAGAGAGAAAGTGGGATTATTGAATAATATTTGTACATAAGAAATGTGGGAAACAAGTATTTCACACACTGAGAAATGCTGGGAAAAACATGAAAATGTCTTCCTTTTCCCAATGCCCAGTTTTTTTGGGGCTAGTCTTTCGTGTGGTTTTTTGAGATGTAGTTGGGCTGGAAATTTTGCTGAAACCTGTCTATCCTGGTTAATAATATTACCTTGAACACAGTTACACAAAGGTACATGTAAAACCACTTGAAGCAAGCTGATAGACTGTGTGCTGGATGCTTTGTGTGTTGTCATCTCTCAGCTGCCTATTATAGAGTTACTGTAAAAAATTCACTAGATAGTAGCATATAGCATACGTCAATTTTGATAACCTCTTGACTTAATTTTGTTTGAGGTTATGTCATTATTAAGGTTGTCCTACCCACCAACATTATGATCATGAGCCACTGCTGGTAATACTTGAACTTGTTTCATGGACTTTCCATGACATTAAATGTAACTATTAACGGATAAAAAGCATGACACGTTGACGTTTAATAAATATAAAATTTTTAGCGTTGGCAATTGTTGGCAAAAAATTAGTTGTCTTTCTTACTTAACTGAAATTCATCAAATAAGTCTAAGCTAGCATGCTAATGTAGGTGTTTGAAGAAAAAAAAATGGTTATCTAACTTAGCTAACTTTAGCTAGCTTAGATAAAGATCCTTTGCATGTCACTACACAAGCTAACTTTGGAAGCAATGAAATATTTTTTTTTACATGGATACTTATACATGAACAGATACAAATTATGATTTAAAAAAAATTGCTAGCAGCTGCAGTACAATAAGACGAATAAGTTGTAACTTCGCCTTTCACATCAGGCCACATCACTCCACCAAGTCTTTGATTATTTTCCTATAATAACACCACTCCATCATGTTTTATTCTTTATTTAATTGAACTATAAAGTCATGATTAAAATATTTGTATACCACAGCACTTGAAACTGATTGGACAGTAGCTGTCCATTATTTTCGTATAACAGCACAGGTAGTTCTGGCTGGTTAATATTAATACGCTCGTTCTAATATAGTATTGTTTCTAGAGTAACAGCTCTTACACAGGGACTTGCACGGCAGATGCGCCACATAATCTAAGACTAATAATAAACGGATTTAAAAACATGTTGTTTAACAATGTAATTCTTATAACTATTGATGTGGTGAAGTTTTTTCTTCATTTATGGAAAGAGTCTTATCGTTTTCACAGTAAAATGACAGGCTGCACCTGTGTGTGTGTGTGTGTGTGTGTGTGTGTGTGCATGTGAGAGAGAGAGAGAGAGGCTGATGAAGAATGAATGTTTATTGCATTGGCTTGGCTGGCGCCTCGTGCCGCATCACATCCCCCCCGGCGTGCATTATTTTCATACAACAGCACAGTCTGGAGTGTGTTACTTAATTGTGCAGGCCAAAATAATAATGATAAAATATGATATGAATACATTTTTTTTCCTCTCTGCCAGTTTGCTCAGGGACCAGTAATGGTCTCAGTTTTACAGAAAGCTCTGCGCAGCACTACAATAACTTGAAGAATCTCTACAGTGGCTGTGAGATCATCATTGGCAACCTGGAAATCACCCTGATGGAGCGAGACTTCAACTTCTCCTTTCTTGGAGTAAGAGGACATAGTTTTCATGTACATCATTTAGTAGCTGCGATAATCATGTGACAACAAAAATATTGTGATAATCCTTGTCACAAGCTAAATCTTTCATGTTTGGACGATTTTAACTACCATACCTGTACAACTCACATTTACCTTAAGGCAAAACAGTGAGTAATCTTTAATAGAATCTTAGTTTTAATCACTGCTACATTCCAGTGCATTTCATCACACCTCTTTTATTGTCTCGCCTCTGCCTAAAGACTGTTCGGGAAGTGACGGGCTACGTCCTCATTGCCACAAACCAGTTTCACCGGCTTCCTTTGGAGCAGCTGCGAGTGATCCGTGGCAACACACTGTACGATAAGGAATGGGCCCTCTCTGTCTTCCTCAACTTCGATGGCGAGTATGGACTGGTGGACCTGGGCCTCACTCATCTCACAGGTTAGGACAGCTGGAAAGGGATGTATATATATATATATATATATATATATATACACACATAAGTAAATGTTCAGTATCTTGAATATTTAATATCCAAGATTCTGCACTGTTTCTAGGTCTCTATTTAATGTAAGCAAATGTGTGATATTAACCATGTTAACTGTTTTGTACAAAAGGTCAGATTTTCCTCATGTCTAATCTCTTCTATGGAAGCATGTGTTCAGACAACACTCCGATGGATTTGATATAAAATGGATCATAAGGTTTTGCACAAAGTCCTTGCCTACTCGAGTAGACATACCCAATATAAAAATGCTGAAATTCATGTAAATATTTAAATATTTAAATATATATATATATATATATATACACACACACACATATATATATATATATATAGAGAGAGAGAGAGAGAGAAAGAGATAGATAGATAGATAACATTTAGAGCAACATATGTCATCACATGGACAGGTAAGACATGACAGCAGGACCGTGGGAAGACTCCGGAATCTAGAACGTTAGGATTTCAGAGTGTGTGGATGCTCTAGGTGTGTGCGTGTTGATCTGTGTGTGCATTTGTTTTTGTGTCTGTGTTTTAAAACACCATTCTTACAGAGCTCTTGAGGCTTATTGCGTGTTTGGACTAGTCAGGACAGCTGCATGGTAAAGAGATGTTGGTCTGGGATTTTAAAAACAACCAAGTCTTTTGGACTCCAGTCATTTCCAAGGATTGTAGAAAAATCAAGTTGATCATTTCACTTTCATGAACAGTCATGACTGAATGTTTCTGAACCCTTAAAAGAACTCTTAATGATTTCATAGACTGAATATCCTGAATAAAGAGTTCTGTGATAAACTGTGATATTTAACAAATCACCACATATTATTGTGTGTAAAAGTAACTGAGCCCCTTTCAGTCAATGACATGTGACACCTCTTTTAGTTATCAGTCCGTGACATCTTGCAGGAGGGATTTTTCTCACTCTTCTTTACAAAACTTCACCAGCTCACCTGCCACAGCATCTCAATAGGATTCAGGTCTGGGCTTTGGCTTGGCCATTCCATTACATGGATCCTCTTCTTCCTAAGCCATTCTTTAGTGGACTTAGTTGAATTTTTAGGATCTTTGTCCTGTTGAAACCATTTTGTGCCCAACTTGAGCTTTCAAGCCGATGCCCTGATGATAATTCCTCTTAGTAAATCCTTGATATTTCTCACAATTTGTGATTCCTTCAATGATGTCAAGTTGCCCAGGATCAGAGTAAGAAAAACAGCCCCATACCATGCTTGACAGTAGGGATAAGGTTGTTTTTTTTGCCAAACATGGGCCTCCTGATGCACCCAAAGAGTTCAATTTTGGACTTATCTGTCCAGAGAACAGACTTCCAGAACTCTTCAGGCTTGTCCAGCTAGTCTCTGGAAAACTTCAAACAGGCAGTTTTGTTCCTTTTTTGACAGAACAGGCTTCCTCCTGGGGACCCTTGCATAGATGCCATTTCTGTTCAGGGTTCTTCTTATTGTTGATCTACACTATATGGCCAAAAGTATGTGGACACCTGACCCTAACAATTATATGAGGGTCTTCCCCAAACTTTTGCCAAAAAGTTAGAAACATATAATTGTCTAGAATGTCTTTGTATGCTGTAGTATTAAGATTTACTTTCACTGGAACTAAACGGCCCCTGTGCATGAAGTGAGATCCATAAAGATACGGTTTACTATGGTTGATGTGGAAGAACTTGAGTGGCCTGCACGGATCCCTGACCTCAACCCCACTGGAACACCAAATTTGCACTAGGCCTTCTTGCTGGACATCAGTGCCCAACCTCTTGTACTTTTGTGGCTGAATGAGCACAAATCCCCACAGCCATGGTCCAAAATCTAATGGAAAGCCTTCTCAGAAGAGTGGAGGTGGTTCCCATGGTTTTCGAATGGGATGTTCAGTACTCAGGTGTCAACATACATTTGGTCATATAGTGTATGCACAGTTTCTCCAGAGGACGCTAGGGACACTTGTATACTTCCACTTGTATACTGTTTGTCTAATGGTGGATTTATGGAGTCCAAAGGTTTTTTTTATAAATGCCTTTATAACCTTGTCCAGACTGATAAACATCCATTACTAGCTCTTCTGACATTTCCTGATTATGAGGCATGATGCTAGACTTGTAGAACAAGTAACTGACCTGCTTTCTTGCAATTAGTTATATTTGTTCCTCTCTAACATATCAGTTCAGTTCTTCAGTTTCACTGATTAGCTTGCTTAATTGTTTATCATGCTGTCATTGACTCATCTGATCCTATTTTAGCTTGATGTAGCTAATAAAACTAATCGTTCACTTCTTTTTGCGCCTGTACAAATTCTGTATATTGTATGTGTTACTTTACTACATGGACATTATCTCTCAAAGCTCTCAAGTTGTTAGGAATTTACACATTATTTCAACAGGGAAGAGACATATTTCTGATTAAATATGCATTTTATGGTTAACAAAAAACAAAACAAAACAAAAAGGTCCAATTATTATGCAACAGTTTCACAAACCCCTCATGCTAGTGCATATAGGTCAGGGTCTTAAAATACCATTGAGTTAAGACTCTGTTAGAGACGAGTTAGTTCAAAAATTTAGTACACCTACAAAAAGTTAACTTTTTCAATGCTCCGTTACTTTCTTGCTTTATTATTTTAAGACCCCTGATGACCAGAACCATTGCTCTATGTGTGTGTGTGTGTGATCACTACAGAGATCCTGGTTGGAGGAGTGCAGATTGTTAATAATAAGTACCTGAGCTATGCTCCCTGGATCAACTGGCAGGACATAGTGAGAGACAGCAGTGCACTCATCGAGATCACTGACAATGGTCAAAAAGGTGGGTGTGTCTGAGAGTGACATCACTGGGGTTGTTATTCTTCTGTCGGTTTGAATGTTTGTCCGCACATATTGAGGCTTTGTGCTTTTTGTCCACAGCGCCATGTCATCCTGACTGTGGTGGTTACTGCTGGGGTCCAAATAAGGATCAGTGTCAGATCTGTGAGTAGATTGGCAGTTAAACCATCACAACTATAAATATACATGTTAAATATAGCCAACAAAGTTCACACTACTGATGCCACTACTACAGTGGGACATACTTCCTGGTGTAAGGACATCCAAAGACACATAGCATTTTCTTTATTGACATACAAACATTTTTCTGTAATGTTGAATTTTTTGTCGCAAAAGTAACTTTTGGAAATAAATAATGTTTTTGTGCTGACAATAATGCAGAAGTCATAAAATAAACATGTATAACAAAATTTGTACTAAAACTTAGAGACTAAGACCTTTGCACAGTATTGTATATTATATAAAGCATTTTTGTTTTCTGCAGACAGCAATTACCGTAATATATTATGACCTGCATATATGCACCCTTAAATGAGATCTGGCTAAAATATGGTTGAGTTGTCTTTCTTACTTACTTAACTAAAATTCATCAGTTAAGTATAGGCTAGCATGCTAATGTAGTTGGAGAAAAAAATTCGTTAGCTAACATAGAGAGCAAGCTTAACTAAAGATCCTTTGCGTGTCACTACACATAATATCAGGTACCCTTTTCCAATGTAACTTTTGAAGCAACAGTGTAAAACTTTTTTTTTTACGCAGATACTTATGTGCATATTCATTGAATGACAGCATCAGCTGCCTAGGTCAAGGGTCAAGATGTATGGATCTATGATAGCAAAATAACATTATAGCACTGTGACCTGGCTACTCCTTTTTTTTCAGTTTGTTTGAGTTGTCCTATTTACTTAACTGAAATTCGTCAGATAAGTCTTAGCTAGCATGCTAATGTAGTTAGCTAACATAGCAAGCTTAGCTAAGTCAAACATTTTCTGTGTAGATACTTACACATGAACGATCTTGTTACGACATTTAAGCAGGAAATGCTACATACCTTAGCATTTTGTCAAATATGCATTTTTTTAGAATATGTTTTCTTTATGTGCATACCCAATGAATGACGTAATCGGTTCTCCAGGTCTAAGTCAAGAAGTTTGGATCTATGATGGCAAAATAACATTATAACAATCCATGCTTTAACTGTAATTATTACAAATTGAACATTAGTCTTTGACAGCAAAAATGTCAAGTGAACTTATATTAAATATAATCAAGTGTAATATGTAATAATTTACACACATTTATCTGTATTCAAGATATTTTACTTGCTGTTGTTTTTGCAGTGTTGCCAAATAAGACAGTATAATAATTTTGAAGTATTTGTATCATTGACACATACAGCAACCTCTAACTTCTTCTGCTCTGTGTGTGTCAGTGACTAAGACGGTGTGTGCGCCGCAGTGTCACGGCCGCTGTTTCGGTCCCAGTCCTCAGCACTGTTGCAACACTGAATGTGCAGGAGGCTGTTCAGGGCCTAAGGAAACTAACTGCTTTGTAAGTGTTGCCTTTTCAGACTTCTTTCTTAGAGTTTCTTCAGAAGACAGTGTAAAATTATAATACACACTACTACATACACACTATGATAGTCACCCTATGATAGTTGCACAAGACCTAACCCTATTTAAAGACAGATAGAGAGATTTGTAATTAAAGGTGCTTTCATGTATATAGTGTTGAGTCTGTTTGAATTGCACCCTGGTGTGTTTTCCCTCTTGGTGACATTCATTTGTGCAAGTGAGACCACAGCAATCAGACTCTGGTACAGACCAAACCAGTCGATCCATGAGCATCTGAGAGAAGTGGTCTCGGTCTGCTTACATGCAAACTCCAGCATGGTTTATTTGCAGTGAGAAAGCGATCAATTCAACTCCAGGAAGTGAATCAGACATGCCATGTATTTTGAGAGCGAAAGGACAGAGCTGTATTACTGCAGAAATGTGATGATTTCTGTGGTTTCTATGTGATTTCTATGCCTTGTTTTGTTAACGTTTTCAGTGTTTTTCAATCCTATGCACTCTTCAGCTAACGTTTTTTTTTAACTTGCTTAAATAGATCCAATTGGAAATGAAACCAAATCAAATATCAGATGAAACAAAATGATCAATTTTGCTCTGACTTGGCTTAATAGGTGTGAAAGCACCCTAAACATGTCAAAAGTAGAAAATACTATCAAATACAGATTGGTCTGAATTTGCTTGTCTGTTCTTTGCTAAAGGCATGCCAGCATGTGAGCCATTTGGGAGCATGTGTGCCTCACTGTCCACAGTCACACATCTACAACAAGCACACTTTCCAGCTGGAGCCCAATCCAGATGCCATGTACCAGTACGGTTCAATCTGTTTGCACAAATGCCCTGGTAAGTAAAGTCTAAAGTCACATGCCTAAAACTAGTGTTTTTCTTTGTGTGCCCTGAAATCCATCTGCTATTACACTTCCACTGTAAAATAAGTCTCTCATTAAGGGAGAATGTTACTCAGAACCTCTAGCGTGTCTTACGAGAGATGAGTTCTAACGGATAAGTCAGTTTCATTTGTCTCATATTACAAGAGTGTGACATATTCTTATACAAACAGCATTCCAGCATTGCTGTTTGCACATAGAGGAATTTATCAGTCTAAATTAAATACTTAACCAAATTTATAACCAAATATTTTTAACCAAATATTTAACTAAACAATAATAAAATGCTATATTATTCATGCATTTAAGTAATTATTTAATTTTTTTTTTATAAATATTTGACATTAATTTGTCCTTTTACCCATTAAAACACAAAGGGCTTAGTGATTGGTTGATTTTTTTTTAATACAACTGCATGATGAACACATAGACCTGAAAGTATGAGCACCACTGCTACCATTGCACACTTGTTCAGAAAAACCTTGAGGTCCTTCTCTGATGTCAGTTATACCTCTGTTATCAGCCGTTTTATTTGCTGTGGTAAGCATAATGAACATGTGAAGGAGTTCAAGGTCAATGCAGTACTGTCTATTACACAGTACTGTATTTTTTTATTTTTTTTTACATTTTATTTAATTTTGGAATATTTAATATATCCAAAAGTCTATATTTTCAATATATGATTCATATAAATTTATATATAAATAATATATTGAAAATATAGACTTTTGGTTGTCCCTGATTTGCTCAATCACAAGTGATAAGGAAACAAAAGAACAAATTAATAAGCATTCGCCCTATCGTTAAGAGATTACAAGTTTGAATCCCAACAGTGGCACAGCTCTCCGTGACCAGGAGCCAAGGAAGCAAAATGGCCTTGCTCTCTGGATGGGAGGGATGACAAACTCTCTCTCCCCTGTCAATCATAGTGACACTGGCCAATCGTGGGCATCTGTGAGCTCATGTGTGTGGAAGAGGGCAGATAGTGCTTTCCTTTAAGGGTGTTACACTGCCCTGTGATGCAGCATGAGCAGCAGTTTGATAAGATGCGGTTGGCTGGCTTCACGTGCCATGGAGGAAGTAGACATTATTCACCCCCCCCCCCCCCCACCTGGTTAATAGATGCCATGGCTGGCTGGTCAGTGAGGAAAAAAAAAAACGGAAGCCACAAAATAAAGATTAAATAGAATGAAGATATTGCAGATATCTAATTTCTGGGCTTCAGTCAATAATGATAAATAATGATCTTTATATTAGATACAGACTTTATTAGGTACAGATTCAAAGTTTGCTTGATTTAAATTTGTTCTATAAATCTGTAGATTTTTTTATTGAAGTTTATTTTGATTATTTTGATCACACTTTGTCATTTGATATTTATTGCACATTGTCACCTCATATCAGTCTCTCTCCTTGTTTCTCTTTCTCACTCTATCTCTCTCTCTCTCTGTCTCTCATACACACACAGATCACTTTGTTGTGGATGGCAGTGCGTGTGTAAGTGCCTGCCCTCCTGATAAAATGGAAGTCGAGAAGAATGGCACGAAGCACTGTGAGCCATGCAATGGACTCTGCCCAAAAGGTGAAACACACTTTCCACACAGTTACATATATAATTTACAGCACAGTGTCACAGATGGTTTGGAGAAGGATGCAAGTGCAGCGTATTTTATTTATAGTGAAATACATGTGAACAAAGACTAAGACTGTGTAACATAAACACAAACTAGACAAGTATGGAATGAAAATGAACATGGCATGGAGAAGGCAATCAACAACGACACTACTTACAGCAGACACTAGACCCTGAGTGCTATGCAAACATGACTTAAATACTAGTACTCGTTGTGCATGAGTGCTCGTGGTCATGTGACTTGGTGCATGATGTGAAAATGTGGTGTGCAGTGGCTGATGGGTGCTGTAGTTTCACACCGTTATCGGCACTAACCTGACACACAGCTGTTCAGAGATCTACTTGAGCAGGCGAATGTTATGTACTGTATAAACGCAATGCAATTTATTACCAATAATAAACATATTCATATTAGAACACTGTTCCCTGTGCACAGAAAGTGTCTAATTGAACGTTCTTCCTTCCTTCATTTCTCTCTCTCTCTCTCTCTCTCTCTCTCTCTCTCTGCAGTGTGTGAGGGCACAGATCCCAGGAAGAGCAACAGACAGACAGTGGACTCCAGTAACATTGACAGTTTCATCAACTGCACTAAGATCCAGGGCAGCCTACATTTTCTTGTCATGGGTATTAATGGGTGAGCCTCTCTGCCTACTCTGCCTATTCTTTTCTTCATTTTTCTTATTATTTTTATTCATTTTTTATTATATAAGACCTTTGAATGATAAGATTCTAAGTTTTTGTTGGTAGAACTGAGTAAATGTTATAAATACATTAAGTTATATACATATGCACATAAGTGTATGGCACTGAATATATGTGAGACATTTTACACCAAAATAGTGCTTATGTTTATGTTGTATTTGATTCCTTTTTTAACCTTATTTATGACCTTATGGCTTAATACCTTAAATTCACAGAATTGTCAGATAGAAGCTTTAATCTATAAAATAGTTGAAAGTAAACCTAGACTTTAGTTAATCCTTCTGTAAGGAATTAATTTAAGTGTGAAAGTTGTCACTACGTTGGCGCTACTGCATTCTTTTAAGAAACTGAAGAAGCTGAAATTTGAGTTACTATTGAACACATTACAGGCAAGTGATATTGTATCGTAAAATATAAGACTCGGTCAAGTTCTAGTTTGCAGTTGGTTTACGAGAGGACGTGGGTGGGCACATGAAGAATTGGGGGCGTTTCCATTTATACATATTTGTAGAAGATGGGATTTTCCAGATTAGCTTGAGTGGGAATAAATGGTGAACTACCACTTACTAAGTGCTTCTGATTTTTTCTGAATAGTTAAAATCTGTTACAAAATCCTTCATACAGCAGAGAGTACTATTAATTATTAATAGTACTTATTAATGGTCACACAGCAAACAGTTGTATATCTTTTTCAGGGATGTCTATAATAAGATACCTCCTCTAGACCCAGAGAAACTCAGAGTCTTCAGCACTGTAAGAGAAATAACAGGTAATAATGCAATGTTATTAGCTCTATAGTACTACAGTGTGTTTGTGATTGTACTATAGTATTATGTTATATATCATAATATTATGTTAAGGATACTGTACAGGATCAGTCATAAGAAGTGAAGTAACAAAATGCAATTGCTTTATTACTGTATGTAAGTCTACTTTTTACATTATCAAGCATTATGTCAGTACATTTCTCTATAATTATATATTTGTAAAGTGATAAGGTGACATTTTAGTATCAGACAGCTTCTAAACCTAACAAATCTAAACTTTAACAAGACGTGACAGCAAGAATGCTGTTACATATGCTTTGTATTTATATCTATATCTATATATGCAGTATATATGTATGTCTATTAGCATCAGCTAGTTTGTATTTTCAGAGTTATCATCATGCACTAATTTACTATCAATAACTAAAATCAGTCTGATTTGAGGAAGATGTTTTTTTCTTTTATGAACCTTTCTTGTGTTTTTACTTTCATGTTTTAAGGAAATTTGCATTTATACTTTTCTGCTTTAACTTGTGTGAAGAATTTGAAGCTGTACTTCAACTTTTATTTAATAATCAAAGTAAAGAATTCAAGTACTTTCACATTCAAATGCATTGTGATAGCATGTATAATATTATATACAGTCGTGCATAATGAGTCATCTTTTTTTCTGATTTTGTTTTTTTTTTTTATGATTGTGTGTACTGTAGGAATTTTGAATATTCAGTCTTGGCCTGCAGAGCTGAAGGATTTGTCATTTTTCTCCAATCTTACCACTATACGTGGAAGGTCGCTTCACCTGTAAGTGTGTGTACTTCTGTTTGCGTGTTTCTAGCATCAGCAGTTTTCGAGTCAACTGCCATCTGTGTGTCTGGCTGTGTGCTAATACTATTAAATTACATCCCTTTTATGTTAGCAGTGTGTCACAGTCGGTGCATGCATCTCATCTGTGTTCTTTTTTTTTCTATGTGTTTTTTTTTTGTGTGCATCCCTCCACCTCACCCTACCATACCCACTTCCCTAACTGTGTACCCACAACAGCACAAAGAGGTACGTAAACCAAGCAAACTGCTCTAAACCTTCCAACCTGCATGGCTTCCTAAGAAATCTCCCTCTTTCTTTATCGCTTTCTTTGTATCTCCAGTACAAACACCTTCACACACTGGTGTCATTTTCCTCTTTGGGTGTCACATTATGACAGACAGTGTGAAAATAGAGCTGAATGCCTTTGATGGGTTGCAAAATATGGCTGATAAGATAATGGTGCATGTTGGGGAAGAAGTTTAGACTTGCAGGTTTGAGCAGATTTTGTAGATTTCAGGAGGCTTTCAGAAAAATGCATCTGTGGCAACGTTTCTTCACAATGAATTTAGTCCCTCTGACTGAATTAATTTCCATTCAAGTTTTGAATGAACTGTTTACATGTTCCCTAGGCACTGAGATCTGTTGAAAAACCCAGTTTAAATGTAATCAGAACCATATTTATGTGTACACAAAGACTGGCATTTAGTGCAAATGTTACCATGGCAATGAGAAAAGCATACGATGTAGGTAGTGTTCTCTAAATGATCACATGTTGAGAAGAAAAAGTCTTCAATGATATCAATCTCAAAATCCTCACCTAACAGAAGGCAGGAAGTTGAATTTGCATTCTAGAGTGAAATATGTGTAACGGTTTGGGAAAACCTGTGGCTGAAATCTGGCAAACAGCCACAAATGATGAAAAAGCAAGTTTTTACCAAACTTGAGCTTTTTCTGGTATGAATATACTTTAACAGCTCTACTTTAATAAAATATAAATGAAGTTGTTGGATAGTAACATGCTGTGGCGAAATGGACATAATCCTAAACAAAATTAGTTTGTAATCAGATATCAGCTGTCAAAATGTCCATGATGTCACATTTTCATCATCATCATTATCAAAACACAGAAAGCGCTTACACACTCTGTATATTTAAATGGCCTAATAAAAAAGACAGGGAATTTAGCCAGCAGAATAGAAATCACTGAATTAAACGGTACGAACACACTGAAGTCTGGACTCAAGTACATAATGCATTCAATATATGCTTTATTCGGGGCAATCCAAGTTTTTAGCGGAGGTCAGTGCACAGATAGGCAACATCAAAACGGGATAATCCATGATCATAAATCAGGAAAACAGGTGAGGGTCAAAACCAGAAAGTTTTGGTACTATGAAACAAGACACTGGGAGACAAAGCTTGGACTTAACTCTAGAAATGCACAATAAGACTTTGCAGTGAGAGAATGAAACAGCAGGGTATACACTAGCTTGGGACGATTGATGTATAGTATTGGGAATTGCTGATAGAGTCCAACTATTATGATGGCTATCAAGTCAGATGATTTAAATGTCTGTTGGAAAACACGGTGTCTGCATCTTCAAGATTGACAAAAATAAAGTGTGTTGTATTTTGTAAAATGTGTTTCCTTTTCGTCTATTTTGTATCCTAAAGGAACCTTAATAACCTGCTCTCTGACTTCGGGGCAGAGCAACAAAACAACTTTCTCTGACGCATCTTAGCTTCCTTTGTCCATGCTGCCAAACCAGCTGGCCACGCCCCCTAACCCCAGCTAGAGCCCCACCCCAAGAGCCACAGGCAATCAGTCGAGGATAGTTAGGGGCACAATAGAATGATGACATATTACACACAATCTCACAAACCTAGTGAGATTACACATACAAACTAATGATGGGCTTAACGTGGAAAAGATGGACACAATTGGGTAACGCACCAATGACAGGACAGGGGTGGAGACAGGACATGAATGGAAACAAAGGCACATGGCACTGTAAACAAAAAAAGCATGAATCCAGAACAAAATGACATGAATGCAGAGGGGAAATTCATGACAAAGCAAAAGATAGACTAAAAACGTAATCAGTAAATTGCAGTTGCTTTTAGACAATCAGTGTGTTGGTGTTGCAGTGGAATTGGTATAAAATCTTTAAATGTAATTCTTCTTTTTCACTTTTGAGGGTAACCATACTTTAAAATACTGCAACACTGCAGCTGTACTTGTGGTGCAAACAAGATGCCAAGCTTGCCGATCAGGAAATCCTGTAGTTGTCAGCACTTATATATAAATATATATATTTTTATAAAATGTAAAAATTTTACTGTGTGAAGAGTTTTTGTTGTCTGCTTCACATATGCTCCCTTTCCATCCAACTTAAAAATAATTTTTAATCATTTAAAATCTGTAAATCTGTAACATGAACTGTTTCCACACATAGCTATTTTAGTGCCAGCTAATTAGCTATTTTAGCTATTTTAATCCTGCGTAAAGTTTTGCATGGTGATTATTCTTTTTCAACAGATTATTAAAGAGATTATCCACTTTGCTCAATCAGATAGACATTTGGATTGGCCACAGTTGCTTTTCATTATGTCATTATTTCAGTCTAGGAGTGCATATAAACATTTTTATACAGTTTAAGCCTCCATGTATACAATATGTAGCTACTGCTAAAATCAGTTTGTACTCCTCTGTCTCACTTTCTTATGATTTTTGCTCCACTTGTCTCTGTCCATCTCCATCTCTTTACAAGCCGTTTTTTCTTGCTCTGTGTCTTTGTTTTCTGATCCATCTCTGCGTCTGTATTTCTCTGTTAGACCCTTCTCTCTGTTGGTGATGAAGGTGGACTCTCTGACGGCTCTGGGTCTGCGTTCTCTGCGGGAGATCAGCGATGGCAGTGTGTACATCAGCAATAACACTAACCTATGTTACCAGCACACCGTGAAGTGGCAGCAGATCTTCACTGGCAGCCAAATTAAGCGCCGACGCACCTTAAACGACATCAAGTTCAACAAGCTGCCGAGCGAGTGTGGTAAAATGACGATGTTTTGAAATGCTCTTCCTTCTGAATGTAAATTCATAAATTCATGTAGATTCATGTGATGTATTCAACACTACATTCTTCCTGTGTGTATGTGTGTTTATAGAGGCTGAGGGTCATGTGTGTGATCCGCTGTGTTCGAACTCAGGCTGTTGGGGCCCCGGACCTGATCAGTGTCTTTCCTGCAGGAATCACAGTCGGCACCTTACCTGTGTGGCCCAGTGTAACATCTTCTCAGGGTCAGTGTGTGTGCTTGGATTGAGTGTATGAATGAATATATGTTTATACCACAGCACTGTTGAGTACTTGATTCTGTTAATTTTCTATATCAGCACATTTGTGTCTTCTGCTTTTTTGTATACAAAACGCCTCATTTGTGTGTGTTTGCAGGGAGCCACGGGAGTTCGCAGGACCAAATGGGGAGTGTCGTGCCTGTCATCCTGAGTGTCTACCACAGGAGGGGCGAGAAACCTGCCAAGGAGAGGTATGGAGGAATGGGAGCATTCGGGTTTCATGTGGAGGCAGACAGGATTTGAGATACACCAAGGATATACTATAATTATACCAACACTACAATGCCACAGCCAAACCCAGATTGCTGTTTAAAGAAAGATATTAACACAGTATAAATATCTCTGTATGAGTCCAGAGGATCCCATAGCCCATTTTTCTTATGCAAGATAGATTACAAAACTATTACAAAAATACAACTTATAACCACTAACCCTAATGTATAGACTCACAGTGAAGCTCCAGCTACTGTATCGGTACCTAAGTTAATATTGTTCTCTGTATCTGCTCCTACCACTACTGGTATTCCTGAACTGGCATTATATTGATATCAGACATAATCTACTATACCTATCAAAAACTATTTTTACTGTATTCAAACATGTGCCTAGCCTTTTTAAATAACATTAGTCTACTATGTAATGATTAAAACACAACAAAGCGTGCTGCTGGGCCATTACCACCCCAAAGATGATAATTTTACAATAACAGCAAGTGTTTTATTCTTCAGCAGTTTGGCAGCTTAATGTTATGGAATGTCCACAAAACAAGTTGATTCCATTGATCACCGGCCTCTCTTTCTTCCTCTATCTTGAAGTTAATAAAAAAACCAAAAAAAAAAAAAGCACAGAAAAGACTCTCCCATGCCAGAAAACTTATTATAAAGTTATAAAGTGCTGACACTGGAGACTCCTTCCAAAAATGCTCCATATCAACAATTACACACAGTCTTTAAATCTGTTTATGTGGAGCATCTGCCATACAAGGCACTGTGTAAGTTACTATAGAAATGATAAGGTATTAGAACAATCACATTAATATAAACCTTGTAGCCTGCACTACTGTCCGAGCCATGCCATTATAGAAAACGAATCCACGTCTTCTGACCAATCAGAATCTAGCATTCGAGCAAAACGCTGTGGTAAACATTTAGATTAAACAATTTCAGACTTTTAGATTAAACAGATTCTCACTTTATTATTTCAACACGTCTGAACAGAATAAAAACGCCTTGTATAATATCTCTCTTTCTCTCTGTCTCTCTGTCTCTCTCAATCTCTCCAGCTCTAGCTCTCTCTTTCTCTCTGTCTCTCTCTCTGTCTGTCTCTCTGTCTCTCTCTTTCTCTTCTGTCTCTCTGTCTCTCTCAATCTCTCCAGCTCTAGCTCTCTCTCTCTCTCTTTCTCTCTGTCTCTCTCTCTGTCTGTCTCTCTGTCTCTCTCAATCTCTCCAGCTCTAGCTCTCTCTCTCTCTCTTTCTTTCTCTCTATCTCTCTCAATCTCTCAATCTCTCTAGCTCTAGCTCTCTCTCTCTCTCTTTCTCTCTGTCTCTCTCTCTTTCTCTCTGTCTCTCTCAATCTCTCAATCTCTCTAGCTCTAGCTCTCTCTCTCTCTCTCTTTCTCTCTGTCACTCTCAATCTCTCCAGCTCTAGCTCTCTCTCTCTCTCTCTCTCTCTCTCTCTCTTTCTCAACACATTTTGACCTGCAGCATTGTTTATTCGCCTTGGGTCTATTTTCCCTTTAACCACTGCACACCATGCACGTCATGATAATTTGCCAAATACAGCTATGTCCCCTTAACAACATCATAGATTTTCCTAAATGACTCAGAAGGCCGACGCTGGTGATATTAAACAGCTCAGTATTAAATACATATAGAAGTGTATTTACTTTTGGTCCCTTTTGTACATGATGAAATATGACCTCCATTATTTTTCCCTTTCATGTGGTGACCATAGTTCAGATTCCATACACGCCAAAGCTTGTGGATTTTCCACTGTTTAGATGAGCACTTTAATGTCAATACAGAAACACCCTGAACACTCTCCCTCTGATTGTGTTTGTGTATGTCGGTTTTGTTGTGTTGTCTTTTTGTTGTGTTGTTACCTGTTTCGCTCGTTGCTCATGGTTGCATGTGCAACTTGCACTGTATTAAGAGAGAGTATTTTGTAAGAATCTGTTATTCATAGTTTGATTAATGGTTTTGTGACTTCTTCTAATAATTCCGGTTAGATGGCGGATGCTTAGCTGTGTGGTACTCGTATCACAGTCGACTCCTTTCTACCTCATTTTGAAGTTGATTTGGGAAAAAGGCTGCCAAAGGAGGAAATGTAAATGTAACAACGTAAATGTGAATGTAAATGTGATGACGGGATATTTAATAGGTAAAATTATAACAATATAATTTTAATATTCTACCCATGCTCTGTGTATTGTCTTCAGCAAGCTCTAAAGACCTGCCAAACAGGCTTTGCTGCCTCTTGGCTTCAACCTGCTTATTGCGTAATAACGCATCACTAATACGCCAACAGGATTACGAATTTCAGTTTTAGTTGTTTACACTGGTACAGGTGCTGACAGATGGAGCTGCCATAAATGTTCCATGAAATAATCATATTTTCCCCTCTCTCTCTCTCTCTCTCTCGCTCTCGCTCTCGCTCGCTCTGTGTGTGGCTGTAAGGGAGCGGATAAGTGTGCAGCATGCGCTAACCTAATGGATGGTCCTCATTGTGTGTCCTCCTGCCCTTATGGAGTGACCGGAGAGAGGGGACAGACCATCTTTAAGTACGCAGATAGTACAGGACACTGCCAGGCCTGCCACCCGAACTGCACAAGCGGGTAAGCTTGCTGTATATTCATAATGCAGCTGCACCATGGATGAAACAAAAAATATCGCAGTTATATTGCTACACATCGTGAGATTCTTTCAAAATTATTGGTGCCCCCCCCTTTAATTCAGACCACAGGTTTTCAGTAGCACACTGTGGTCTATTTTAAAGATCCATCTATGCCGAAGATTTAAGGCAACAAGGTTTTGAGAAACAATATCCTGGTATTTATCAGAGTTCATGATCCCATTAACTTTCACATTAGGCATCCCTGGACCTAGCAAAACAGCCCCTAAACATTAATGTTCCACCCTTATATCCGTATTTTCCCACAACATACTTGAGACTGAGAGTAAAATAAGACTTTGTTAGCATTTATTTTAGAAATATTTAAGTGTATTAATACTTTTGCCTCATATGTTTTTGAAAGAAAATATTATTATACATGGAAAAACCCTTTTTTAGTTTCTCCAGCTGTTTAACTGAACATTGTGTTTAATCTTCACACTGTTCCACTGTTGAAACTGTGTGAATATGAAATGAGAATAAGAGTTGGCTGATTCATGACTTACACATCTTTTTCAAGATGCACTGGCCCATATTTGAGAGATTGTATGGAGGCTCGTCTAACAGCGGACAGGTCAGTGGTTCCCTCTACTGGTGGCAAACCAAGACTGCATGCATAATATATTTCCAACATACATTCATTTTCTTCGCTTTCATTGCTTAGTCCTTTGTGTCTCACCGGCTGATGTGTCTGTTCTCAGTCCCCATACTGCAGCTATAGTAAGCGGAGTGTTGGCTGGTCTCATCGTGTGTTTGGCAGTCGTGGTGATGGCGTTGCTGTACCGCCGTGGCCTGGCCATCCGCCGCAAGAGAGCACTCAGAAGATACCTGGAGAGTGGCGAGGTGACGACACACAACATGAGTAGATCTCTGACAAACAACACTATTCATTTCATTATTTAAAATCATTTTTGGAGTTTTTCATCATTTTTCCATATTAAAAAGGAATCCAGTGGCCCACTGTATATACAGCTTTACTTTGGGCTAAATTATTGTGCCTTCAGGAACACAGAGTAAAATATCAGACAGGATTACATAAATTGTGTGAGCAATGTACAAGTATAATGATAAATGCAGAATAAATACACAGAACATTATCAATAACTAACTACACAGTGCTGGTTAGACAGTTCAAAGAAATACGTATTTTGTTCATTTTGATACAGAATATTCTTCACTGTGAAAAAGGGTGCATTTGAGAAATCCAGAGCTTTTGCATTTGTGTGATGTCACTTATTTAATCGTGGCATCATTGATTTTTAAACCAGAACGCCATGATATTTGGCAGCGTCCCCAAATACATCACATTGTAGCATGCGGTAAGTGGATGAGCCAAGGCGCAAGTGACATGGGTCAAAACCAGGAAGTATAACTAGGAACAAGGAAACGTGGGTAAACAATCCACAGAAACACACAATAACATCAACAAGACTTCACAACCAGAATAGAACACAATCGAGTATATAAAGACACACTAATCAACAAAATACCTGGACACAATCAGGAAACACACCAGTGACAGGACAGGGAGGAGACAGGACCTAAACAAAAAAAAAAAAAAGAAAAAAAAAACATCAGAACAGCACTGAGAAGAGGAATTGAGTAGACGTGACACATTCTAGCAGCTATCAGTAAATCTGCTCCGAGGAAACACTCCTCTGGATGTAAAACAGAGGATGTGGAACATAACATCCAACATTCAAGACAAGGAGGCATCTCTGCTTATTAATTCAGAAAGTTCCTGACATTCACGCATTCTACTTGGGTTTAAAGCATGGCTTTGGAGGAAAAACAGAAGAAAGGAGCTATATTTGTCAAATTTTTAATTTGACTTCTGCCAAAATCATAGACTATACCTTCAATGCACAATATGTATAGCAGAAAAACTGAACAGCCTATAGCCTGACGTTGTGTATTCTCTCTGTCCTGTCCTCCTCTTCCCCTGTAGAGCATCGAGCCACTGGATCCAGGTGAGAAAGGAACAAAAGTTCACGCTCGCATCCTGAAAAGTTCAGAACTACGCAAGAGCAAACTTCTGGGATCAGGAGTCTTTGGTACCGTACACAAGGTCTGAATACTCATCCATTAATTGAGATCTTCTATCATACTTGTGTGTTCTGCATATGATTTGATCACTTGTGTAGTGGAAGATACAGTGTAATACATGCTTCTGTATTACACTCTGGGCTTTGTTCTGTCTTTGTCTAAAATGTAAATCTATATTTGTCTGCAAATAAAGGTTGTGTCCTTTACTTTGTCCTCAGGGTTTCTGGATACCTGAAGGAGACTCGGTGAAGATCCCTGTTGCTATAAAGACCATCCAAGACCGCAGCGGGCACCACGCTTTCACTGAGATTACAGATGTAAGCCACTTTTCCTAATAGTCACAGGGTAAAATTGAGATGTAGGAGGTGGGGGCGCTCTAATTCTTTAACGGGTGCAAACAACTGGTTTGTTTGGTCTAATTAATTTTCTATAACAGCAGATCTAGCAGTACTTTATCTACAAGGCAAATCACAGGTTTATAATAATGCACTAGTTCTAATACTTTATTGTTTCCATAGTTACACAGGAACTTACACAATGGCTTGTATTGCAGAAGCTCCTCATAAATGGATTTTTAAAAACTTGATATAGTGAAGTTTTCTGTGAGGAAATGTTTATTTTGCATCTTTGGAAGGAGTCTCCAGTGTCAGCATTTTGTAACAGTCAGAGGTAAAGCTTTAGTTTGAGTTTTCTGACACGGAATAGTCTTCAGGACAAAGGACTTTGTGCTGTGCAGTTTTTTTTTTTGTAACATAACAACTTCATTTTTTTGTCTTCAAGTGAGAGAAGTTAAAGCTGCTATAATGGAAGTGATAACAAGAACTACAGTCAGGTCCATAAATATTGGGACATCGACACAATTCTAACATTTTTGGCTCTATACACCACCACAATGGATTTCAAATGAAACGAACAAAATGTGCTTTAACTGCAGACTGTCAGCTTTAATTTGAGGGTATTTACATCCAAATCAGGTGAACGGTGTAGGAATTACAACAGTTTGCATATGTGCCTCCCACTTGTTAAGGGACCAAAAGTAATGGGACAGAATAATAATCATAAATCAAACTTTCACTTTTTAATACTTGGTTGCAAATCCTTTGCAGTCAATTACA
>CM040469.1:19095341-19157419 GCA_022758105.1 Pangasianodon gigas
CACTTTTGGTCCCTTAACAAGTGGGAGGCACATATGCAAACTGTTGTAATTCCTACACCGTTCACCTGATTTGGATGTAAATACCCTCAAATTAAAGCTGACAGTCTGCAGTTAAAGCACATCTTGTTCGTTTCATTTGAAATCCATTGTGGTGGTGTATAGAGCCAAAAATGTTAGAATTGTGTCAATGTCCCAATATTTATGGACCTGACTGTAACTTTGCTTGTGGACGTTCCACAACATTAGACATAACTAAAGACAGATCAAATGTATGAAGTGTCATTTTTTAATAAAGAAAATACTGTTAGCGTTGACAATATGCTGTCCTAATAGAGGAAAAAACATGAGAGGACACGCTGTTATAGGAAAGTAATAAACTTTGATATGGTAACGCCTGTACAAGTGCTCCATTCCCATTTGCTCCCTCTCGATTTTACCCTGTTTACATTCATATTATGTTTATATTTATATTTTTTCTATATTTTTTTCTTTTGCAAAGATTGTTAATATAAAAGACTTCCTACCTACATGCTAGCTCAGTATTTAGCTACCTTGATGCCCATGTTTCCTGGTTGCCTACTAACAGTGTTCCAACAACTTGAACCGCTTCCTTGAGTGTTGCAGTACTTTATTGTTCTCTTATATAAATGCCTCTGTGTATGCAGCACATGCTGTCTATGGGCAGTCTGGATCACCCGTATATCGTGCGTTTGCTTGGAATCTGTCCTGGACAAAGCCTGCAGCTGGTCACCCAACTCAGCACTCACGGCTCCCTTCTGCAACATCTGCGGCAAAATGCAGACAACCTGGACCCCCAGCGCCTCCTCAACTGGTGTGTGCAGATAGCCAAGGTGAGACTCAGGAGCTCTGTTACGGTGTCATATCAGACCGGAATGAGCATGAAGAATTGGGCATGTGGAAGTGCTAGAACATTTGGGTGTATATCTGTGAGTACATACAGTATGTTTAACTTTTTAAATTTGTGTCTGTGATTTAGGGCATGTACTACCTAGAGGAGCATCGCATGGTCCACAGGAACCTTGCTGCTCGGAACGTGCTGCTGAAAAGTGACTACATTGTGCAGGTTTCCGATTTTGGCGTTGCAGACCTGCTCTATCCTGATGACAAGAAATATGTCTACAAGGTATCGGTCAATTATCACCACTCTCATGTTTCAGTTTGAGTGTATAATAATATACAATGACTTCCTGACTGGGGAATGACCCTTTGACCCTTTATATGTAAAACAAATACATATAATTTATTGATGTCCAATATTGTCCTATCTAGTGGCCAGTGTTTCTTAGTTTTAGTTTTTATAATGTGGTACCATTTGATCAATTGTGGTCATTTCTGTGATCATGGACCATAGCAATTTTATACCTTTCACATGTGCAGTACTATGGCAAGTCATAAACCCCCTACATTTATATATAAATTTTAGCTTACATGCCTATTTTATATCTTTTGCATTAGTGTGCCAGTGGAGAATAAAGAAAAATAAATTTCCGACCTTTTTTTCCCCCAAAAGTTTAATGTTACAGAGAGATTATTATACATTGTTAAGTAAGAGACCATATTAATTAACAGACTGTTCCTGAATGAAACATCATCATCAGTTTTAAATGCAAAGACAAATTATGATTTGCTTTCATTTTAAAGAAATTATGTTTTACTGTTTATTGCTGAATGTAGTGGTTATTTTGATTCTGAAACTTTTCATTTCATTATTTTTGGAGGCATCTTTGGTTCTCTTTGCACAGTACTGTATTTTGATTTAGTAAATATATTGACAATTTAGTGTACATATATAAAACATGTATTCTAGTTTACTGTAACCAGTATTGCATATGATTATAAATAGATTATCTATTTAGATATTGTTAAATACATTACAATATCCTTAAGGACATATATACTTTACATACTGTACATTAGTATTACTGGTAGATATAATGTCAAAATATACTGGTGAAATTAGTGCATAACGTACTATTTTGCAGTACATTGAACAAGGATTTTTTTTATTTAAAAAAAAAAAAGTCTGTGGCACAACAGAAAAAAAAAAGCCACAATCATCAACAGCCAGAAGTCCAAGAGAGCACAACTGGCCATGAAAATGGAGAGAAAATTGAGAAAATGGGGTCAATTGCTTATAGTCCCACTAACAGTCTGCTTATTGTGTTTAGACTCCAATAAAATGGATGGCATTAGAGAGTATCCTGTTTAGAAGATATACTCACCAGAGTGACGTCTGGAGTTACGGTAAGACGTGGTGCTTTGTGAATCATAGTACACACTGATAAAGCTCTACATCTGTGTGATCCATCCTGGATAAGAGACCTAATATTTCCCTGTTCTGCTGCTGTAGGTGTGACAGTGTGGGAGATGATGTCATACGGGGCGGAGCCATACACGTCCATGCATCCTAACGATGTGCCGGGTCTGCTGGAGAAGGGCGAGCGTTTGGCCCAACCGCAGATCTGCACCATCGATGTCTACATGGTCATGGTCAAGTGTAAGTCACATGCTCTGAGGTGCTGTTTAGGACATTATTCCAACTTTATCTCTCTTACACACACAAAATGTTTTCTATATTCATGATTTTACCTCATGCATACACACAAAAAAGCTCTCATATTCATAATTTTACTCCTCTGATGACTGTCAGCATTTTCCAAGAATGTAAGAAGTAAAACTAGAAAATATGAAACGATCCAAAGTAATGAATGCAAGATTGTTTAAGTATGTGAAGTAAGGAATAAAATACAATTAGTGCTGTTATAGGAAAATAATCAACAATGTTGTGATTGGACGTACTGTTACCACACCAAAGTTGATTATTTTCCTACAAAAGCACACCACGAAATTTTTTTTATTCCTTTTTTATACCACAGCAGTTTGCCAATGATGACAATTTTATTTTTTTAATTAAAGAAAAACACAGCATCATTTTTATCCATTTATGGTTACATTTAACGTTGTGGAACGTCCATGAAACAAGTTAGTTCCTGTTATCACTTATGTTATAGCAGCTATAAACAGTCAATTTCTAACCAGCCTCTCTTTTTTCTCACTCTTAAAGTTAATATGACAAAAAAATTGCAGATTGTCATTTTAACAGAAACCACAGTTTCTCCTGCCTTGAAGACTTTACCATGTTGGAAATCTTATTTATAATTTTACCACTGAGTGTTACAAAGCACTAACACTGGAGACTCCTTCCACAAAAAAACGTCAAATAGACACTAAGTAACCATCACCTCACTGAAAATTTCACCATGTCAATGATTACACATATTTTTTAATCCATTTGTATGGAGCATCCTCCATGCCTGTGTAAGCTGTTACTATAGAAATGATCATGTAAGTATGATAAAGTATGAACAAGCACATTAATATAAACCTGTGATTTGCCTCTGCCTCACAACTACTGTCAGAGCCATGCTGACAAATCAGATTTGAGAATTCAGCAGCGCTGTGGTATAAATTAAAAATACTGATTGTGAGGGCTCTTTCCTGAGGACATGTCATACCATGATGTAGTTGATATCTTGTGACTTCACACATTACACAGTGGCACACACACATAGTATGTGCAGTAGTTGCTTTGGGGTTTTTTTTTCAACCTTTTGAATCTTGCTTCTTTCTTTTTCAGGCTGGATGATTGATGAGAACATCAGGCCAACCTTTAAAGAGCTGGCTAATGAGTTTACCCGAATGGCAAGGGATCCACCCCGCTACCTTGTTGTCAAGGTTAGACTCTATTGACCTTTAAAGATCCTTTATCTAAACCTTCTGAATGGATCTAGCTTACTACATCATGTCTCTTTAACTCAACGCAGAAGGATCAAAATAGCGCTGCGGCAGATGAGAGCCATCTGCGAGAGCCTAAGCTAGTGGAGGCTGACCTTGAAAGTGAAGATGATGAAGTGTTGGATGATGGTTTCGCCACTCCTCCTCTCCACATGTCTCCATCGAGGAGTCACTCCCGCATGCGAATCGGCTCCTATAGAGTAAGACTTAGATTTGTTTGTTTGTGTGCTTTTTAGTAGATGAGAGTGAGTTCAGTATTTGAAAATAAAATGATTTCTCTTTCTCTCACACTGTAGAGTGCCTCAGGCCAATCTGTACCAGTGGGATATCTGCCCATGACCTCGAATGCAGGGGATGACCTCAGACAGGTCAGATACTACATGTTACACTCTTCACTTTTGACACATGCGTCATGCTCTTGTGGTCCATCATGTTCTGTTCACTTCATGAACAGATGGCCTATTCAGATCATATGACAATATGTAATGTAAGCGCAAAGTATTTCCAAACAAATTTGTTGCATCATAGAATATTTTCATACCTCCTCTTAATATTTTCTTAGAGCACAGTTTGCTTTGATCGCCATCATTTATTGTGAAATATGTCCAGATCACTGTCATTTCATGTTATCTGTTCATTAGCACAACAACGTACACTAGGGTTATGTCACAATGTCATGTGGTATCAGAGCATTTTTTACAAGTAGGTGTAAATAAGCACATTATTAGACAGATATCTTGATACCGGTATCGATATTGATACGTCCCTTGTTTAAATTACTAATTTGTTAATATTTTGGGAAATATAATCAACTAAGTTTGTTGATTTTAAATTAACTGCAGAAGAGAAAGGGATTGGTCAGAATTCCTTTCAGAGGAGGTGTGATGTCTATATCTATATCTATATATATATATATATATATATATATATATATATATATAAATATCTGAACATCTCAGAAATAGAAGCCAGCATTATCTCAAAGTGCAGGTGTATTTATTTTTTATATTTATTTATTTCATTTGACAATTTATTTTAAAATGGACTCATATATCAGTTGTCAGTAATAATTACAATATTTATGGAAAGACACATTCGGCTCAAACAGAACAAAATGGTTAAGCGATTAGTCGGTGTTGTGTTGAAGAGAATATTGTACTGTACATTATGTAAGGAGCAATGTGGCATTATTAATCAGAGCTGTGTCTGCACTTCAGCTGTGGTCCCAGAGGAAACGTCTAGGCTCAGCGAGAACCACGTCTGAAAGCTCAGAAGGCAGGGGCACTATGGTGGACATGGAAATGTGCGAGATCGTCTCTCAGACAGGAAGCCTACGCAGGGGACGCAGCCGAGGAGACAGTGCATACCTGTCCAATTCTGTGTCTGTCACATCTGATCCCCTTTCACCGGGAATAGAGGTGGCTGAGGAGGACTCAGATGGGTATATTCTACCGAGAAGTGCCCACAATTCAGGAAGAGGTGATATTTTGTTTGTTCTTGTGCTTGCAGAGTGGTAGATCTTTTCTGTGTTCTGATTCGGCAAACTTATGCTCACGTTTTTTAACCTATTTGTTCTTTTTTAAAGATGCTCTGCTGAATCGATCCAGTTCCAGAGCCAGCCTTCGACACAACAGGGCAGCCAAAAATGGCAAGAGTCAGCCGCACGCTATCTCAGATCCATCACAAGAGTATGAGCTGATGAGCAAACAGCCCGCTGCACTCCCTAACTCGCCAGGAGACAGCAATGGCAATGGCGCGGCCGATCTTCCCGTCTCCCGACAGTCTCCCTGTGCTGATCTTGTGACCTGCAGTAGCAGCCTTTCACCACATGAGGCTGTCCAAACACATAATGGCACTAATGATGAAAGTGAGAACAGGCCTGTGCCAGTTCCAGCAGACAATGAAGGAGCATCTGAAAAAGAGCCTTGTGAAGACAGTGCTGAAGTTGGCACAGCTCCGGGGGATGGGCAGCCACAGCAGGCTGTGGTTGAGTACGAATACATGGACATAAGAAACGAATCGATGTTAGAAAAACCCCACACCAGCTCACACAAGCCCAGAGAAGATGGCATCTACCAGAACACTCATGAGCTATCTGCTCCGAAGGGGAACAACAGAAGGAGCTGCAAGGCGGATGAGGACGCAGCCATCACTGAGCAGCCGGATGAATACGAGGACATGAATGCATGTGGGAAGGTTTGTACATCAGGGGTTCGGCTTGAGTACCAGAACTTTCCAGTCAAGGGGAGAATGGTGTCAGGAGAAGAGCCACACAGAGTTACAATGAGAACCTTCAGAGGCGCATGTGCTGGTGTGGATGAAAACAACAGCAACACATCTTTTGACAACCCAGACTACTGGCACAGCAGACTGTTCCACAAACCGGATGCTGTATGCACATAGTAAAACATCAGTGCATAAGTCCTGAACTGTGGCAGCTGGTTTGCTCACCAGAGACCTAATCTTGCAAAGTGTCTATGCTGTTTCCCAACCGTACATTAGGATTTATAAATTGGCATAGAAATATACGTACTGTCTCACACATACTCTTGAGTACTCTTGACTATTGCGTGCGATTTGGGGAGTAAAAATATGCCTCTCTTTGAATTCAATACCTTTGTGATTAAAGTTGAATGTTAATGATGTTTAATACTCTAATCAGAGTTAAATTCGGGGTCAGTGATTTTTAGAACACTTTTTGTAATACCTGGGAATACCTTCTCCTTACATTCTGGCAGCTGTCAATAAAATATCTACTCAGAGGGGGGAAAAAAACATCCATGCGATCAGGACAGGATTGCTTGCCTGTCAATCCTGTTGCCTGTCAAATCAGAAATTTACACTACCAGTTACACCCTCCTGCACCAGCCTTTCGATTTTCTAGCCTATTTTTCAGTGTCAAAACAGCTAGGTTATGCTAACTTCTACTAAGGAGTAATTCCTTGCTAATAATTACATGTGAACACCTTTTTTCAGTAAAGTTATATGTGTATTTTGTGCTCTTAAAAGTTGCGTATTGATGACGCAGAACAACTGACATTAGATGTGTTGCTGTTTTCCCATTGGCAGACAAAGCGCCACATTTTAAAGTGTGAAATTATAATGTATTTTTTTTTCTTCTGAAACATGACTCAGGCAATAAAGACTGTAAGGCTGGACTTTGGTATAACCATCAGGATTTGACTGTACGGTAAAAAAAATTTTGTCCTCTGCCTGTGTGTGCACTGTGAGATAGTCAAATGTCAGATGTATCGAGGAAGGAAGAAATCATTGCATTTTCCAAGGATCTAAGGATGTTGTCTTTTAATTGATTGATACTGATATACTTTGCATAATATTCATATATATAGATTCATAACTAAATGGGTAGAAGGTCAGTTTTGATTTCTGTTTTTTTAAGGACCACAAGGATGGTTGTGCTCTGAACTGAAACATTCATTGCAAAGAAAACATGAGAGGTGTGACTATATGTATATGAGATTATACAAATTTATAGACTGCCAGTCAAAAGATTTTTTTTTTTTTTTTTTTTTATTACAGTGTACCCAGTCTTGGCAATTAAATAATTCAAATACCATAATTTTTGTATGTAAGGGCATCTTCATTGTCCACTCTCAGAATTTAATAGAACGCTTTATTAAAGGCAAGTGCACATGTTTGGTGAAGCAGTTACTGTAAGACTGTAAGTTACTGTAAGCCTACATTTGTCTAGACAGCTTTAGAATGAAAAATATATGTTGTGTGCTACAAATGCTTAATTAGAGTGATCCATATTGGCCTTTTCCAATTAGAGCTAGATTTCTTTCCCCAATAAAATAAAGTCACAAATATTTCTAATTCTTAATTGGATTTTCTGATTCTAGAGTATTTATCTCGATCTCATTTCTTAAAGTTTCACCAAAATGTTAATACATAATCTTCACTCTTGACTGGCAGTGTATACGTACAAAAATATATTTATATTAAAAAAATACAAAAAAGAGAACAAATTATGACGACTTAACCGAGGATACTCACATAATCTTGTGTTGATTAGGATTACACTGTTCATGGGACATGACACATCATTTTATAAATCTGAAACTAGTCATCCATATACAGAGTCATCCACGCCATTTGTACGTACACAGTGGTTGAGGATGAAATCAACGCAAAGTTTTATACACCAGACCCCAGGTTTCTACGGGTTTATCTAACTATGTGATTATTCAGCTAATACTGTTTTGAGAATGAGAAGACAAAATGGTAGCAAGTGTGATGGCCAGTTAACGGGACACCTACTGTTTGTGTGTGTGTGTGCAGTTATGTAGTAAGCATGAAGTGTAAACTTTTGAAGTTTTATAAACTATTATGTTTATATGTGTTTTATATGTAATGAAATGCCAAGTTTTGATAAATCTGGAAGAAATTATATATATATTTTTGTCTTTGTTTTCCACACATGCTGTCAATATATTAATAAAAAATTTACTGTATGTTCATAAAGTGTAAAGTTTAAATTTCTACAAATTTTTCCTTTTCTGTCGGAAAAATAAAATGGGACCTTAACATATATGTGTGTGGCCTGTACGCTCAAATAAATACAATACTAATTTGACATCATGCATTGTTGTTCCTTTTTAGTTTTGTCATCCAGACGCTCAACTATACTCTACAGAACTCAAAACACATTAACCCAAATTCAGTTCCAAGACTGAGGAAAGGAAGTACCAAGAAACTTGAATCTGAAAAAAAAGGAAAAGAAATGGATGATACAGTGTTGCAACACCTAATATGCGAGTTACTTTCTGCTTTCAAGAACAGTTAGGTCATTTTGCTAATTTAGCTACCTGTGTAATGGCTTATGAAACTGAAAGCTGCTAGCACATGAATAAGGCACAACTCAAGCTGAAGATTTCTGTTCGTGTTTCCTTCCAAGTTGATTCTTATAAAGTAAACTGCCAATCACAATAACAAAAACTTTTCCCAGGAACCCAAGTTTCTTCTTCTTCTTCTTTTTGTAAACAAGTTATTTGAATGACCTTTTACATACATTTAATTTGTAACAACAGACCCTGAGGGCTCTATTTTCATGCCAGCACAAGCATAGTTTATTAGTTAATGCTGGTGTGTTGCTATTAATATGCCTCTGCCACTAAGCTTTTTGGTACTGATCCAAACATAGATGTTCACTATTTATGTCACTCCACTTCAACACAGATTGCCTACTTTACCCAAATACTAACTACATTTTTGAGTCTTGCCTCAGACTCACAGTCAGATTGAGGCCTGGGAACTGACTGGGCCATTTTAGCACATTCAGGTTCCTGGTTTTGAACCACTCCAGTGCAGCTTTGGCAGTATGCTTATGGTCGTTGTCCTGTTGCGAGGTGAACCGCTGCACCAGTCTGAAGTCTCTTGAAGACTGGACCAGGATTTCTTCAAGGATTGCCCTGTATTTGTCTCCATCCATCTTGTCTTCAACCCCTAACCAGCATCCCCATAATATGATTCTACAACCACCATGCTTCACAAATGTTGCACATTTTGTGGAGGCAAAAATGTTCAATATTGTGGAGTCTTGAAATGGGATTTCATATTGCTTTTTTGCCACTCTTCCATAAAGCTCAGTGTGGTAAGTGGGGGCATGGTTTAGCGGGAGTCTGTAGTGGAGGAATGTAGGAGTAATGAGCTAATTAATGTGGCACACTTAAACATCTATCTTTGATGGTTGCATTAACAACCTCTCTCTCTCTCTCTCTCTCTCTCTCTCTCTCTCTCTCTCTGAAAGACAACATGGACAACATGAAAAGCTGAAAGGAGCTGAAAAGCTGTCCAGTTTCTGTTCTGTTTATATGTTTTCTTTTCCTCTTTTTCTACTATCGTACTAGAGCATGTGCACAAGAGTGAAAATAAATAAGTTCTATAGAAGCATGCCCTTGAAATTATTACACCCAGCTTGGTGAGGTGTAGAGGATATGGCTGTGTGGTAAACAGCTCCTCCCATCTAAGCTCTGGGTCTTTCCAGCTCCTTCAGCTACCTTTGGCCTCTTGGTTGCTTCTCTGATTATTGCCCCCTTACCTGGCCTCCTCTAGGCAGAGTTGTGCTTGTGCCTTTTTCTATTCTAGGATTTAATGGTTCTCTGCGGGATGTTCAACATGTAGGATATTTTTAATAACCAAACTTTGATTGATACCTGCCCAGAAATTTGTCCTGGACTTGTCATGAGAGCCCTTGGTCTTCATAATGCTGTTTGTTTAAGTATGTTCTTTAACAAACTCTTGGGCCTTTCAGGAACAGGTGAATTTATATTGTGATCATATGACACTTTAATTGCACACAGGTCAACTCCAAACTCCATGGCCAAAAACTATGTGACTTTTGGTGACTGGTTGCAGCAGACCTAATTTAGGATTAGTTTCACAGCAATGCCGGTGAATGCTTATCCAATCACATCTTTAACATTTTTATTTGCAAATAATTTTTGAAACTCTATTCATTTTTACTTCCACTTTAATATTATGGGCTATTTTGTATAGAATCATGACATATAATCCCAATTAAAGTCCAGCTCAGTTTCAGGTTGTAACACTGTGAAATGTAGAAAGGTTTAAGGGAGCACTGTAAGTGAAGAGTATCCTCCATAGAAGTCCATCCAAATCCATTATCCAAGAAAGTCCAAGAAAAAGAAGATGATACCATGTCACAACAAGGTTATTTTCAGCTTTCAAAAGGCACCTGTTAGATCATTTTGCTAACTTAGAAACCTGCCATGGCTTATGTCTATTCTATTGTCTATGTCTAATGTAGGCTATTCACCGAATTCGGAGCTTCCAGTCGTTTTCAGAGCTTCCAGTCAGGGACAAGCCGGATAAATAACAGTATTTACCTGCAGGCCATCAGGCTCCTAAACAGCCTGCAGATGGGTAATCTGCGTCCCACCAGTACGTCACTTGACGTACTTTTCACTTGTTTTTCCCTCTGCTCCTTCTCTGCCACTTGGACACTTTACACTTTACACAACTTCAGTGTGTAACGTGTAAAGTGTAAACACAACTTCTAGCTTTCCTCTCCTTGTCACTATGTTATAGTCTATATTGTACTTTGTTATTGTACTTACTTGTCCATGCTCTTGCCCTGTGTGTGTGTGTGTCATGTTCTGTTACATGAGCAACTTAGCATTCCAGTGTACATAAGTATTGGCACACTGTGCAAATGATAAATCAACTTCTAGCTAAGCTGCTAGCACTCAAGCAAGGCCCACTGGAGAGGGTCATGACAAACATTTTGCATTTCTGATTATTTTTACCTTTCTTTTTAAATTGTTAACCACTGCAGAACACACCTATATTTCATCTTTATTTTATTTCAAACTTCTACTGGAGCTGTGGCTACTTTTTTTGCACTCTACTGTAAGGTATAGAGAGTTAGCTACTTTTATTCGAAGGCTACCGGAAGGACTTTTATTTTGAAAACGTCCATCGGCCATCTTGGACGTTTAGACAGAATCGAGCGTGGTTACAACTGAAGGGGGGAAAAAAGTTCCTCGCCGTACATCTGTCGACTGAAAGAAAATGTCAGGAGACGACGACCAGCAAGAGCAGACTATCGCCGACGACTTGGTCGTCACCAAATACAAAATGGGCGCTGACATAGCGAACAGTAAGTGTGGCTAAAAGGCTAGAAATGAAGCTTGTTGGCGAAAAGCAAAGTCCCGGTGTAAACTTAGCTTCCCGCCGCTTCACAGTGTGCCTGGCTGAATCCCAAATAATTCAGTAATCCCTATTCTAGTGCGCTACATAGTGGATGAGTTAATGGCTTCTTTGCCCTCTTAGGCGTTCTATTTAGCGTCTTTGCGCTTCAAATGAAATATTATTACTCTGTTAGTAGAAAATGTTTGCTAACACGGCTTACAGTGTGAGTAAGTGCTCCTGCTGCCATTAGAGATGTCAGTGAGATTTCTGGCTGTGAGCTAAACCTCAAATTCACCCTATACTCTTTAATAAAGTGCATTACACAGGGTATGGGGTTTATAATTTTTATTTTTACACTACATGTAGCTTGCTGTATGTAATATCGAGCTATCTGAGATCTTAGTGTTAAAGTGTTAAAGCAAATGGACCATTGAAATGTGTTAGGATTCTACATACCTGTAATTTTAATGTACTTAAATAGCTACTATTTGAAACTTTGATACTTGGATAGTTTGGGAGTTTTTGTCTTCTATCTATCTAGGCTAGCTTGACAGCTTCCATGCTGAACACGTGCTTGCTTATGTATCTTATTCAGAGGCAGCTGGTGTAAATGGTCAAGGCCAAGCCTCCTCTGGCAAAGATATCAAGACTTCAAGGTTCATGTTTAGCACTCTGAGATGATGTAAAATGGATTATTTTGGATTTTTGTGGATCCAAGCGCAACAGCACCTCCAGTGATCCAAAGGGTGGAAGAGAAATACGCAGAAGGGAATGAAGAAGTGAAGCTGGGGCTGATTTCTTTCTAGCCCAGACTGTAGATTTAAACAGCCTATCAGTGACAGTCGTAATAAACTTGAACAAGGTGGATTATTTAATCAAGTATCATTTTTTTCAGCCCTAAAAATCCTTTGGAGGAGAGACTGAAAGTAGATAGACTAAGTACACATTATCCAACCAAAGTGCAGATTACACAAAAGGAGAGATGACAGAACTCTAAGTTTGGGGTTTTTTTTTGTTTTTTTTTTAAAGAAAGAGTTACTATTATGTTTGCCTTATTTGGTATTAGCATAAACCTATAAGGGCATTATGGACTTGAAACACTTGTCACTGATCTTCCATCCATCCATCCATTGTCTGTACCACTTATCCAACACAGGGTTGCAGGGAGCCTGAAGCTTATCCCAGGGGGGCTCAGGGCCCAAAGCAGGGCACACCCTGGGCAGGGTGCCAACCCATTACAGGGCACAATCGCACACACACTCACACACCCATTCACACACTACGGACAATTTGGAAATGCCAGTCAGCCTACAACACGTCTTTGGACTGGAGGAGGAAACCCCCGAAGCACGGGGAGAACATGCAAACTCCATGCACACAGGGTGGAGGCGGTAATCAAACCCTCAACCCTGGAGGTGCGAGGCAACAGTGCTAACCACAAAGCCACCGTGCCCCCGATACTCGTACTGAATCTGCTCAAAACTGTTGGAGGAAAAAAAAAAAGACAACAGTGTTTTTTTAATATGATTAAATCGAAGTTTGAAGAAGCATCTCTGTATCCGATGGCTGCTTGTGAATAAAAACGCCATAGCCTTCCTTAATTGTAATGGGGTGTGTGTGTGTGTCTTTTCTCTCCACCAGTGGCTCTGCGGGCTGTCGTTGAGGCGGCCAAGCCTGGAGTCTCAGTGCTCAGCTTGTGTGAGAAAGGAGACGCCTTCATCACTGCCGAGACGAGCAAGGTGTTTAAAAAGGAGAAGGAGATCAAGAAAGGTAATGGTGCTCGCATGCTACACATGCTCAGTCTGCTTATTCAGAAGTTTTACGGAGATTTTATAAAGATTTTAAAAGGGTGATGTTGTTGCGTGTCCAACAGGTATCGCCTTCCCTACCTGTGTGTCCGTCAACAACTGTGTGTGCCACTTCTCTCCTCTGAAGAGTGACCCTGATTACACACTGCAGGATGGTGACTTGGTTAAAATGTAACTCATTGGATTTTTTTCCCCCTTAACCTTTTTTTTATTATTATTATTTAATAAACCTGATTATTAGCATTGAATCTAGGTGACTGGACTTCACCACTAGCGTCATGAAACTCCGCAGATAAATGCCAAAACCTTAAGATTATATTACTTCAAGATGTTTTAAATGATCTGGATAACTGAAAACATTTCTAGCCATGAGCCTGCTTATGTTACATTTGCCCACCGTAAAGGGTGTGTGTCTTTTGCCGGTGTTTGCAGTGATCTTGGAGTTCATGTGGACGGCTTCATCTCCAACGTAGCTCACAGCCTTGTGGTTGGAGCGACCAAGGTTTCTCACTTCATTCCTATTACTGCTAGCTGCTCGAGTGCATTAATCGGATTCTACAAACTGAAATAAGCACCTCGTTTCTTTTAAACCCAAGTGACTGTTTCGTTGTGACCGTTTTGTGCTTTTCTCTCAGGAAGCTCCAGTGACGGGCCGGAAGGCGGATGTGATCAAAGCTGCCTACCTGTGTGCTGAAGCAGCTCTGCGGCTTGTTAAGCCTGGAAACCAGGTGAGTGGACTGATGCCATGGATCAGGGATTGTCAACTGGTGGACAGTCGTCCAAGTACAGACCCAGCAAAGTATTTCAGCAGCTTGACCCAATCACTCAAAAAATACTGCACAAGAACCTATTAAGATATGAAAAACAGGATGTAGTCCTTCCACTTTAGTTTTTTTCAGTGAGCCTCTAGTTTAAAGGAACCATTGTGACTCCTGCAGTAGATCATCTGTTGTGGCTTGCACATGCATTTATGTAAATTATTTACCTGAAGGCATTGAGAAGGGGAATAGAATTTATAAACTTTTATAGATTTCATAATTTAATTTACCCTCTCCAGCAATGCATTTATTCTGCATTACTTTCAGAACAGAGTCTGATGTTTCAAAAGTGGTAACGTGAAGCACCAATACGAAACAAAACATACCCACTTCAAATTGTTTTATTTATAGCCATAAACTAATTAGTAATGGTTAAGCAATAAAAGGTAACTGTTCCCCCGTTCAGTCATGCTGGTTGATATTGTGATAGGAATTTTATGCAGCTGGACCTTAACAAATTATTGTTGAATACCTCTGCTGTAGATCTTCAGCACCTAGACTGTTTGAAACCCAGTACTAAACTATTTCAATAAGTTCACTGTGTTTATCCTGGGAAAAACGTGCCATGTTATTTGAGGACTCATTTGCATTAGGGTTCGGCCTGTGTCCGGTCCTGGCTTTAGGGCTCGCTCTGTGTCCGTTCTTGGTGTTAGGGCTCGCTCTGTGTCCGTTCTTGGTGTTAGGGCTCGCTCTGTGTCCGTTCTTGGCGTTAGGGCTCGGTCTGTGTCCGTTCTTGGCGTTAGGGCTCGGTCTGTGTCCGGTCTTGGCGTTAGGGCTCGGTCTGTGTCCGGTCTTGGCGTTAGGGCTCGGTCTGTGTCCGGTCTTGGCGTTAGGGCTCGGTCTGTGTCCGGTCTTGGCGTTAGGGCTCGGTCTGTGTCGAGTCTTGGCATTAGGGCTCGGTCTATGTCCAGTCTTGGCGTTAGGGTCCAGTTTTTTGTCTCTCGTGTTGGCATTAGAGTGCAGTTTGTGTCCTGTCTTGGCATTAGAGTTCAGTTTGTGTCCTTTCTTGGCATTAGAGCTCAGTTTGTCTGCAATCTTGGCATTAGTGATCAGTCTGTGACCTGTTCAGCAGCTGGATGTTGTTTTTAATAACACCCAGCATTGACCTTGGATTTGTTCTCTGTAATCATTTGGATTAAAGTCCTATTTTCATTTCTGCCCTCTTTTCTCATTTGTATTCCATTCAGAAGTTTAGTATTTTGTTGCACTGTTGTTCACCTTCTCAGTCACGCTGATGGATTATGTCTTGTCTGCCTGTTTCAGAACACTCAGGTCACCGAAGCCTGGAATAAGATCGCAGAGTCCTTCAAATGCACAGCCATAGAGGGTAAGATGCACACCAATGAGCTCCATGTGCATTATTACATGAAGGAAGAAACTTATTTAACAGCTGTATATCTGTGTATTGTATTACATTTATCTTGGGTATTATTTTATGGTCATTTTTATTAAGCAACGTTGTTCCTTAGTAAGGATGAAACTTTAATTTATCATTATTATAATTAGTGCCCATCTGTTTTCTGTAGGAATGCTGTCCCATCAGCTGAAGCAGCACATCATTGATGGAGAGAAGACCATCATTCAGAACCCTACAGACCAGCAGAGGTGAAGTGGCTTACGCTGCATTTTTTGGGAATGATTCTTCTTAAATCAGGAAAAAAGGAATGTTGTATGGTTGTTGAATAAATTTTAAAAAATATCACTGGCAAATTACTGTGGTATAAGAAGAATAATAGTTTGTTTGTCTTTTTTAATTTGCGTATTCATACATTCAGGATCTGTTTGTGTCTTTTTTTTGTTGTTGTTGTATATTTACTGTCTGTCTGTTGAAGCACAATGTCAAACAGTACCTTACTCAATATAGCAAAAAAGTCTGGATAATGTGTTTTTACTTCAAGTCCTTACTCCCTGTGCAGGAAGGATCATGAGAAAGCTGAGTTTGAGGTGCATGAAGTGTATGCTGTGGATGTTCTGATCAGCACAGGAGAGGGGAAGGTGAGAGCCAGTTCATCTAACAGTCCAGCATCTCTGCAACACATGATCTTAAGACTCAAACATTCTCCTCTTAATCTAGGCTAAAGACTCAGGACAGAGGACCACCGTTTACAAGCGAGACCCGAGCAAGCAGTATGGGTTGAAGATGAAGACCTCGAGGGCGTTTTTCAGCGAGGTGGAGAAACGCTACGACACTATGCCTTTCACTCTCAGGTACATTTTGCCTTGAATTTCACTTGTTACGTAGTTTCCAGGTATCTATAAACTCTGGCGGATGATGACTTTTTAACTGCAGTTAAACCTTCATATTTGTGTTTAACAAACATGCTATAGAAATAGAATGAATAAGTGTCAGAGCAATTAACGGCTTTGTCCTATTGTTGTGAGATTATGAGTTAGGATACCGGCAAAGGTGCGGCATAATTATCCTTGCTATACAAGCAGCTATCCCAATCATGGGTGTGTGAGTTGGTATACAAAATCGCACAGTTGATAAAACACATATTAGTGCATACTAGTCTTTGTCCTGACAGGGTGGTGGCTAGTCTGTTTTCATGTTAAATTGAGACCAGTTACCAAGCTAGAACGCTACTTTTGCATCATCTTGCATTCTTCTGCTAATGGTTCAACCCAGTTTGCAGTATGTTTTAAATTATTCAGCATTGAGCCAGTTAAACTGCTGTAATAAGTTTACTGTTGCTGTCCTCCTCAAAATAATGCCATAAAGTTCAAATGGCAGCTACACTCCACTGCAACATCGGGTCATCCTGTCATGGTGGAGGTTCAGCAACATGCAAGGGCAATTGCCTTATTTGTAACTAGTGTCCTTCTTCCTAAAGAGAAATGCTATCTATGGTACAAACCAAATCCAATTTATCCATACTGTCTTACATAGGACTCATAAATCATTACTGCCTTTCACCTTTTGTGGTTGATTGTCCTCTCCCTGACTCCCCTGTTTCTCCTTCTCTCTGTCTGTCTCAGGGCGTTCGAGGACGAGAGCAAGGCTCGGCTGGGCGTTGTGGAGTGTGCCAAACATGAGCTGCTGCAGCCTTTCACCGTCCTGCATGAGAAGGAAGGTGAGTTACGCTGATTCGCTTTGTACTGTTATTCACAGAAAGACCAACAAGACGTGAGGACCCTGAGGTTATTGTGCTTGTGGAAGCGTCATGTAATTGACTAAAAAACAAACTTACATTAATCATTTTTACTCTGGTCATTTCCTCACATTTTTCTCTCTCCAGGCGAGTATGTGGCGCAGTTTAAATTCACCGTGATGCTGATGGCCAACGGACCCCTGAGAATCACCAACGGTCCCTTTGAGCCGGAGCTCTACAAGTCCGAGCACGAGGTGCAGGATCCTGAGCTCAAGGTAAGCTGGGGTGAAACTAAATGCTTGGATTATGTCGCTTCCTCTTTTGCTGTCATGCAGCGCTATTCACTTCAGCAGCTCGGTGTTTTAGGTTGGTTGATGCCTTTTTTTTTTTTCTGCAGGCTTTGTTGCAAAGCTCAGTCAGCCGGAAGGCCCAAAAGAAGAAGAAAAAGAAGGTTGGTTCTCTTAACTGTTTAGAAACGTGCACAAGTTGAACTTGAGTTTCCTAAGTCAGAAAGTTAGTCTGTGCTAAACTATGTGTTGATGGTGTAGATTAATACCAGCGCTGTATAGAATTTAGTTTGCATCACGGACACTTAAATCGTATTGTATTAGATGAGTAGTTGCTAATAACCACCTAATCAATTAGTAAGATGCTATTTAAATTGGGAAAATATTTGTCCAAAAAAAACTCCAAGTTAATTTTTTAAACAATTTATTATTAGCCTTAAATTATGTGAGTGTCTGCTATACAAGTCCTTGTGTAAGCTGTTACTACAGAAACTGTACTGTATTAGAACAAGTGCATTAATATAAACCTGTGGTTTGCCTTGCACTACTGTCAGACATGCTGTTATAGAAAATTACTCAACAGTGTCTGAACAAACGGATTCAAGAATTCAACTGCACTGTTGTAAAGCCTTCTAACGCTTTTTTTAGACACTGTAGAAGTTGTAGAAAGATCAGATTAATTGTGAATTGAAGCAGAAATGTTTTCAGCATATTCATTTCCATGAAGTTTTGATTTGGATTATAGTGTAGTATTATTAATTGTAATCATCTGTGATTTTTTTTTTTTGGCTCATATTCTTATCCTTATCCTTATCCTTATGCTCATATCTCAGGCCTCTAAGACAGCAGAGAACGCCACAGGACAACCGATGGAGGAGGAGACAGAGACTGCCAAGTAGAAAAAGCCTCCTCTGCCCCCTACTGCCGTTAATACTGACCAACGGAGAATAGAAGAGTCCCAACATGCCCCACTGAGAAGCCTCAAGCCTAGCCTTCTATCAGCCTGTAACTCTGTATGACAGCTATGAAGTCCACACATCAGTTTTGAGTTCCCACAGCTCGTATAGTCTGGTGACTTTAATAACACTGGCTTCTCTACAGGAGGTTACAGATGGGGAAGTGCTACATACCAACTGACTGCCTTTATTTACAGGGGCGCATGTTGAGTGGGGTTGCCCCTCTTACAATAATAATATTTTTCTTATTAAACTGTCATTGTAAAACCAATCTCAGAAAATAAAAGCAAAGTGGCGGCACCAGCGAAGTATCCTTACTCCAGTGTGCCGATTATTCTTCCAAGTCTGCGACTCCTGTTTGAAAGTTTTAGCTTTTGTGATGAGTGACTGGTCTATTGAGAGAGCTGTTGTAGGTTGTATGTAGACTCGTAGCTGCTCAAACTTGGATATGATCCGTTTCAGCAATGATGGAAGTGTTATGAGCTGGAATGTGGTGATGTCTGGTGTTAGCAATATAACAGAACTGAGTTTATTTTGTATTTTTCCCCAGACATAGAAAAAGCTGACCTGTGTGTCTGGCCCTAAGAGCTAAACAATCCTGCCATTCTTTTATAACTTCCAAAAGAATAAATGACCTTGGCCAAATATAGTAACCATAGTCTGATTTCTAACTGCCCTGTACTTTTTATCTTCCTGCAATTCTGCTATATTACTATATTGCTCATGAACTTATTAAAGTAGCTAAAGAATTTTGGGCTATATCTTTTATATATTTTTTGTTATTGTACATGCAACAATTGGAATAATTTGTTTAATAACTATGCTAGTACAGTAGCTGAAATATGAAACATAAATCCACCAAAATTAGTTGTCATTTGAAATTTAATAATTTCCATACATTATTTTTTAAAAATTAATTGGCTAGTTTATAGAACAGCATGTTGACATTTTCCTTGTTGGACTTTTACTTTTATTACATGGTCTACAATGTTGGCATGCTTTTTACTACTCGATATCCACATTTGCAAAATGATAGACCAATATCCAAGTCCAAGTTCATAACAGTGGACGATAAATCACATTAATTGAAATTTAAATAAAATTTATATCTTTATCTCAAATAACCAGTTTCATGTCTTATACAGTTGTATGAAAAAGTTTGGGCACCTGGCCAATTTTATTGATTTTTGAAGTGAAAATAAGTAAACCACAACCACTGCTCTCCAAATATTAACATGTATTTAATTTATACAATCAATACAACTTTTTTTGATGAACTTAAAAAAAATAGAACAAGTAAAATAGTAATAGTGGCATGTGAAATAGATTGCTGTATAAATAACCTAAAAATGGCATCAGTAAAAGGTTGGACACCCTTCCAGTTGTAAAGTCTTAGAACTTGATTAACTCGTTAGGCCTTAATTCACTCAAAAGGCAGGTCAAGAGTTGATATTAGGAATAACAATTCCAGAGCAGCATAAATTTTCTGACTCTTCAAACCTTGTTTTAACATTTAACAGCTAAGGGCTCCTTTAAGCCGCTGACTGGGGATCTGAAAATGAAGCTAATTGATTCCTACAAAGCAGAGGAAGGCTATAAAAAGTTATCAAAGCACTTCCAGCTCACAGTTTCTACTGTCTGAAATTTCATTAAGAAATGGCAGTTAAGGGGAACCGCAAAAGTCAAGGCAAGCTCTAGAAGATTAAAAAACTTTTGAGATTCCAAGATTTATTTGTTATATGCGCATTCATAGCAGGTACAGATGTGGACAAATTTGTTGGTGCAAAGAAAGTGTGAAAAGAGATAAATTATTGCTTATTCTACAAAGATATTCTAAAATGGCCTGGACAGATTTGTTGGTACCCCTAGAAAATATTATAAATATTCAGATAATAGCCATATTTCAAGCTAACTGTTTTGTTTAATTAGTATCACACATGTCTTCAATCTTGTAATCAGTCATTCAGCCTATTTAAATGGAGAAAAGTAGTCCCTATGCTGTTTGGTATTATCGTGTGCACCACACTGAACATGGACCAGAGAAAGCAAAGGAGACTGTTGTCTGAGGAGATCAGAAAGAAAATTATAGACAAGCATGTTAAAGGCATAGGCTATAAGACCATCTCCAAGCAGCTTGATGTTCCTGTGACTACAGTTACAAATATTAAGAAGTTTAAGGTCCATGGGACCGTAGCCAACCTCCCTGGATGTGGCTGCAAGAGGAACATCATAACCAGACTGAACAAAAGGATAGTGCAAAAGGTAGACAAAGAGCCAAGGAAAAATTCCAAAGAGGTACAAGCTGAACTCCAAGGTCAAGGTACATCTGTGTCTGATCGCACCATCCGTCACTTTTTGAGCAACAGTGGGCTCAATGGAAGAAGACCCAGGAGGACTCTACTGTTGAAAGGAAAACATAAAAATGCCAGACTGGAATTTTATTTTGACAAGCCACAATGCTTCTGGCAGAATGTCCTTTGGACAGATGAGACAAAACTGGAGCTTTTTGGCAAGTCACATCGGCTCTATGTTCACAGACAAAAAATGAAGCTTTCAAAGAAAAGAACACCATACCTACTATGAAACATGGAGGAGGCTCAGTTATGTTTTGCTGAACTTTTGTGTCTGGCATGGGGTGCCTTGAGTCTGTGCAGGGCACAATGAAATCTCAAGACTGTCAAGGCATTCTGGAGGGAAACGTACTGCCCAATGTCAGAAAGCTCTGCCTCTGTCTCAGGTCATGAGTCCTCCAACATGATAAAGACCCAAAACCCACAGTAAAAGTATCCAAGAATGGCTAAGAACAAAACAATGGACTATTCTGAAGTGGCCTTCTGTGAGCCCTGATCTGAATCTTATCGAACATCTATGGAATCTGTGGAGCTGAAACATGCAGTCTGGAGAAGGCACTCTTCAAACCTGAGACAGCTGGAGCAGTTTGCCCAGGAAGAGTGGGACAAACTACCTGTTGACAGGTGCAGAATTCTCATTGAGAGCTACAGATACTTTAAAGGTTGTGCAACAAAATATTAGGTTAACGGTCCCATCACTTTTGTCCATGCCATTTTCATTTGTTTTATCATTTAAAATATTCTGTTGAATCAAAAATCAAAAGCAAAGTCTGTGTCTTTTGTGGAAGGGTACCAACAAATTTGTCCATGTCTGTATAAAGGTGTGGTGAAATAAGATGTAGCATCTCCAAAGACTGTGCATTAAATAAATAAATAGAGTATACATACAATATGGCCTGGGGACGAAGCTCCTCTTAGCCTCTCAGTCCTGACCACGTGGTTTTGGAGGTGCTTTCCAGACCACAGCAGTTAGAATAGTCCTTTGTTGGGTTGTGTGGGATCCTTTGGGATTTTTACTGCCCTGGTCCTGCACTGCCTGCTGTAGATGTAAATATAGAACTGCCTTTGTACAGGCCAGAAGGGTAAAACAAAATCCCCATATGACACTAAGGACCTGCGGGAAGGTTTAGCTGACACAGGAGTGGTGGTGCGCCGTTCTACTGTGCAGCGTTGCTTGCACAAACATGATTTGCTTGGAAGAGTCATCAGAAGGAAACTTTACCTGCTACCTCATCACAAAAGTGAATATCTGATGTACGCAAAACAATATCTAAATAAGCCAGAGACATCATGGAGACACATACTGTGGACTGATGTAGTAATAATGGAACTCTGGCCACAATCACCAAAGGTATGTTTGGAGAAACAAAGGAGTAGCATTTGATGAAATGAACACCTAGGCAACTGTTAAACACTGGGGTGAAACAGGAAACATTGCACGGGTAGACTGAAGAATGGATAGTAAATTTCAGCAAATTTTGAAAGTAAATGTGATACAGTTGGTCAAGAAACTGAAGGTGATAAACATGCTTCAAAATCCACCATAAAATTCAAGTAATGCAAGCTGAACCTTTTGGAATGGCCCTCACAGTCCCCTGACTTGAACAATGAAAATATCTAAGTAGATCTTAAGAAAATCTCATAACTAGAAGCATTCTGCAAGGAAGAGTGGGTTAAACTTCATTAAACAAGAACAGACAAACTGCTAGCTAACTACAAAAAGCATTGTGATGTCTGCCAGTAGAGGTGTTACTAAGTACTGACATAGTAGGGTGTGCAAACATTTGCATATACCATAATTACTTTTTTTTAAATTATTATTATTCAAAGTTATGTTTTCTGGTTGTCTGTCCATCCATGCATCTATCTGAGATTCTCATTAGTACACTATCTCAAGAATGAGTGGTTGAATGTTTGTAGGATTTTCTGTCCATGTGTCCGTCCGTCCAAGATTTTTCAATAATTCAGTTCTTGATATCTCAAGAACAAGTGGCTAAATGTTTGTAGGATTTACATGGAATTAGCATTGTAATCAGCAGATGAACTGATAAGATTTTGGAATTGAGCCAAACAGGATCAAGGTCACAGCAAGGTCAAATAGTTAAACAAAGACTTGCATGTTACTTACAGGTTCATTTTCTGAAATTCAAGACCTGTTTTCTGGCTACCTCAGATTTTTGCCATCCATCCGTCCTTCAGCCCATCCTACCCTGCGTTTGTCTGTTTGAGATTCCCTTTAGCACACTATCTAAAGAGCGAGTGGTTGAATGTTTGTAGGATTTATATGGAAGTGTCATTGTAACCAGCAGATGAACAAATTCGATTTTGGAATTGATCCAAATAGGGCCAAGGTCACAGCAAGGTCAAAAGTCTGAAAGGACTAGACTTGGTGGTAGTGGAGGTATCACTGTTTAAACAAGTGCTACTTGTTTAAAATATTCGGCTGCAGAGGTTGGGTTTACTTCTTTTCACTTCAAAAATCAGCAAAATATGTAAATTGGCCAGGGGTGCCAAAACTTATGCATACAGCTGTATCCATTATCAACCGAAGAACATGATTGCAGAGGTTTATATCCTTCTGATTTCCATAGTTACACTTAATTCTAACAATTTTACAAAAATATATCACTTTATAAAATGATGTATTTAATCTCTGAGCTTAGATATGATACAAGTCATTTAATTAAACAAGTAACATGAAGCCATTGACAATCCATTTTATTTGGCTAATGCAGCTGTGGAGGTCGTTTTCATTAAACCTGGTGTTACAGCTGGCTTCATATGAAAGAAAAAAGAGAGGCTGCTATGAGAAAGACTGTTTATAGCTGCTATAACGTAAGACATAACAGGAACTAATCTGTCTCACAGAGCTTACACAGCATTAAATGTTGCTATAAACGGATAAAAAATCATGTGTCGTTCATTAAAATCACCCCATTCCATCATGGAGTATTTTCCTATAACAGCATCCCATTGTATTTTATTCCTTACCTATGACCTATAATCTCAATAAAGAGAAAGTTTATGATAATTATGAGGCTTCATAATAATTTCCTTTTATTATTAATCTCTTATTAATCTCCTAACAATAAGAACTATTCTGCTAATATGGAATAATAATGAGGTCCATTATTATTATTCCATTATTATTTTGTATTTATTATTATTTAGTCCATTATTATTTTGTATTTTCTACTAAATCCCACGAGTAGGCCTCAAGCCTCCTATTTGCGCTATCGCGAGATAGGAAGCAATCACTTGTATACAAGTCTTCTGCTATCGCGAGAATGTGACGCGTCGACTGTATAAAAGACCTCCGCCTCGGTCATGACGCCCTCTTGAAGTCGTTACCTTCGCTTTGCGAGGTGAGAAAGCTGCTCTTCTCTGATCTGGTTTGTGGCTGCTAGTATAATCCAAAGCAATCACGCTTATTTAAAGACCATCCATTAATATTTTCACCTTCTCTTTCTTTACAGAAACGTCTCCAACATGAGAGCGAAGGTAAGTGGCGGTTTTGCAAGTGTTTTTAACTTGTTTAAGGGAAAATTAGCATGTTGCCTCAGAACAATGTGGCTAATCTCATAACAGCGACCACTAATGTAACTAGCTAACTGCTTTTAGTGCTGGTAGTTGATGAACTCCCTAGGTGTTTTGAGGCTGTTAGTTTGCTGAAGTAAATTATTAGTCACTTTTAGGCTGTATATGTGTTGGGCACATTTCATAGTTTTTAGGTAAAACCGAATTGTGTGTAAACTAGCATGAAAAAGAAAATGGCGGTTGTCTAGGAAGTGTTACCACCATAACACGCGTTGGAATTAATGTTCGTATGACTCAACCGGATAGAATAATGCCTTAGCACGCATTGTATACATTTCTTTTTAAAATATTATGATAGTCTTTAAGGACTTGCTTGGTAGTGCTAGCTGGTCATGTTGGTTAGTTAGCATTAGCCGTTCCGCAGCATGGTGCTGCATGTTGTAGTGCGAGATACTGAAGCCTGGAACCGACTCACTGAATCACCATTTGATTCACTTACATTAACGAATGTCGGTGCTGTTAATTTGGTTATTTTGCAACACTGTATGCCCGTTAAATTGCTATTAGAAATGGTTTATGTACATGCTTGGGCAGGGTGGTCTAGCTGTTAAGTGTCCTGGTCATGAATCGACACTTATGAATCAGTTCACTCCGTGCTTATTGAAACGTACTGAGCTGATATTGACTCACTTAATTGTACTGGTAATTGAGCCGACTCATTTCAATGTACAAGTCTCTGTATGTATGCTATCAGTTCCATTGGCCTATCTTATGTTGTGCTGTGAATTCCTGCTGTATGCTTTGTTTTTAAAATAAGTTTAATGTACTTTTTTTCCCTAGTGGAGGAAGAAGCGCATGCGCAGGTGTGTACTTTTGTCCGTTTGATCACTTTTAACTATTGAATATTCATGTGGCATTGGGGGAAGTCTGAATTTTTTATTTTTTTTTTTCCCAGGCTGAAGCGCAAAAGGAGAAAGATGAGGCAGAGGTCCAAGTAAACTGCAACCTGTCTGCTGCAGCTGAGGTCCTGTTCATCTTGGATTCCCTTTGAGAGTCTTCTGGAAAAGTCCAACTGAAGGTGCTGTCCATCTCCTGTGAAGCCAGTCAAGTGTGACGGAGGAAGCTTCCATCTCCAGGCTGTCCAGTTGGATGTTGGTCTTGACCTTAGAAGCTCTCTTGGACTTGCCAGTGCAGCGTCTTTTGTTAATACCTGTTCAATAAAAGTTTGGCTTAAAATCTACTGTCGTGCTCTGGCTGAATGATTATGCAGACTTAAAGCATCTACTAGGTAGGAATCAAGATGCAAGTTTGCAGATTAAGTGTTGGAATAGTTTGAGGTATGAATATTTTGCTAAAGCAATTTGAGACACTATAGACTGTCCATGGACCACCTGAATACTTGAATGTTTTATCTGGCTATTTAGAGTGACCAGGCCACTAACAGATTTTGGTAATGGTGTGCCTTGTGATTTTCACTGCAGTGCAAGATGCACCTAAGTGAGCTGCCATTCTGCTAATCTTTACTGCTACACATGAGTGTGGAAGTAATATTGCATGTGCTGTATTTGGATTTCTGTTTTTTTGGTGTCACTAGTTACCCCTGAGTAATTTTTCCCCTCATCCAACTGACAGGAACAAATGGTAAGCTAGGTGCTGATTTGTGCATGCCAACAGATGAACTACAGTCTCCCAAGATCTATCTATTCAATGGGTGTACCTAGTAAATTGGGCTAGGGTTGTAGTACATGTAAAGTACATGTATGAAAATGGTTTAAAAAAAAAAAAAAGGCTCCAGGCTTGTTAAATGATTCTGTACCTTTTCTCAAGGCCAGTATGATAAAATCCTTAACTGCTCCCTTTGCACTTTATGGCAGACATTTGTTTGGTATGAAAACCTGCAGCCAAACAAGCTTTTTCTGAATTATACTGGGTATTCTTGTTCAAGCTCATCTACATGGTATCAGTGTTAATGTAACTGCAGATGACACCCTGAACAGATCTGTCCATTAGTCTACTCTAATTTGACACTTGAAAAATTATGCATAATAGAACATGGAAAATCTATTTACAAAAAGTTTGATCTTGTTTTGGTTTGCAAAACAAACACATTGGCCTGTTGATGGCTCCCTGCAGCAGCCATTTTACTAAATGTTCTAGTATTGGACCAGTTGTGACAGCAAGCTGCTGTGGGTAACATGGCTGCCTCAAAGCTCCAGGGTCCCTGGTTTGATCCTGAGCTTGGACTACTCTGTGTGAAAGCATGTTCTTCCCATGTTGTGTGTGGGTTTCCTCCAGCGTCTCTGGATTCCCCCTGCTGTCCAAAAACATACAGGTAGGTGAATTGTCTGTTAAATTCTTTATAGTTGAGAGTGTGTGTGTAATGCATGCTGCAGTGGACTGCCATCCCATCCGGGGTGAATTCTCCCACCTTGTGCCCAGTGTTACCGGACTGGCTTTGGATCCAATGCAAGCATGACCATGACAATGCAAGTTACTGAAGATGAATGAATTGAGTATACTATATTATCAAAGTTTTCAGTTATGAACATTGTCCAAAGGCAAAAAAATAAATGGGTAAATGCACATTTCTATGCACTTTACATTTGGTATTGGCTAGTATTTCTGTTTGATTTTGGAGTAACATTGGGTTTGCATATAGCAGATGTGATCACAAGAGGTCAGTGCAATCACAGACATTTTGATACCAAATCTAAACAGGGCCTTAGTCGATATATTTCTAGCAAGTACAAATATGCAGTCAAGAAAATCAAGAAGTTATTTTACAAAGTATAAATCATTTAGGATAAATGTGTAAGGGCTACAATGCTACACTTTGTGATACCTGTGAATACTGCAGTACCAGTACCAATTGAAAAAATTTATTATTTAATAACACATTTCATACATTTAAAAAGCAGCTCGAAGTGCTTCACAGTGTGAAGTAAATAACAGAAATAAAGAAACAAAATGTCAAAAATAAAATAGTAAAAATAATAATGCAATACATACTAGCAGTGGAAGAAATAATTAAAAAAAAGTATAAAAATACTCAATAAAAATAATAGTAATGTAAAAGTAATGTGCCAGTAGAAGTAAGACAGATAAAAGCCGGTTAAATAATAATGTGGCAAAAAAATCATTTTTTAACTGTTTTCTAAAACTGTCCTGGCAAATGTTAATTGGTAATGTGTTCCAGATATTTGGTGCATAAAATGAAACATATCTACACTATGCATTGTGTGGTATAAAAAAAAAAAGTGAGTTATTAAAATGTCGCTATTATAACAGCCTTGACAACACTAGTTTTCCGTAAGCTTGTTTAGCTTTTATCTCTCCATCTGTTTGAGACTTTTATACTTGTGATTCAGTTGGCTTATGTGTACATTGCCATGAAATGCTCACTAAATTCTGTGTACTCAGGAGACCCTGGTGTGCTCTTAGTGGAATCAGTTAAAAACAACAGGTGCTTCTGGGTTCCAAGCTTCGTGATGAAATCAAGAGAAGTTTTTTTACTGGTCTGACAATAACCGAGTCAGACCTGTAAACTTTGTACAACAAAGTTGAAGCAGCGTGCTCTTAAAATGAAATTGAAATACATATACACTATACATGTGTTGGATGCTATTTCTGAAAAAAAAAAAAATACAAATGGATGCAAAAATATATATCTAAATTTATGTGAGAGCAATTTTGGCCATTATGCACTCAATAAGTTGAATGAAAATGGTCTGTAAACCTACAGTATATTTCTTTAATATGCATTTGTTAGTAAAATGGCGTATAGCTTCATTTATAATATAGTGTTCTGTATTTCTCTTAGCAGTAGCAGACCTGCCAGATGTGTCTGTGACTAGTTTAACAGATCCTGAGCATACAGGCCCTTTCGACTCATCACGCACATTTTCCACCCACTGACAGCACTAACAGCGCCGCTCGTCACATGGTCCTATTGTGTAAACACCTCCAGCACTCTTCCAATGTGAAGAAAAATAAAAGCCCTGTATTCACTGTTACCCTAGGCACTAACACAATTTTCAGTAAGCTTGTTGATCTTTTCATCTGCACAATAATGGATGTGGTGCCTATGAATGAGATTTCACGCAACATGTTTAGGCTTGGGAAGACTGGTAGATGTAAAAAGGCCTAAATTTGAGGGGATGAACTTGTAAAACATCACATCTGGGTGCTGGCCAAGATCCAAGCTCAATAATTAAGTTAACACACACTCAGGTCCTGTACAGATGTACAAACAAGGTAAATGTGCTACTTTTAAGGTCCCGTTATGAGAGAAATTGCATCCTTTAGGTAAAAAAAAAGGTATTCTTGGATTTAAAAAAGTAGCAACATAGTGACAAGCATTTATAACCTGAAAGATAAAGTTTAGTACCTTTTTCAGATTCAAATCCCTAGACATGATTTCCGTTTGCAAAGAAAGTCCCATTACACAGGAAGTGACATAAAGCACATTTTACATTTTTCAAATATAGCTCCAGGCTCATTAAATGGTTCTCTGAAGGCCTGTATAATAAAAGGCAAAAGCCTGGTGTGGTTAAGGATTTATGGCAGGTGTGATCCTGCTTGTTTGGAATGAAAACCAGCAGCCATTTAAGCTCTTTATAAATTTTGCAGGACATCCCTGACCAGGTTCATCCACATTGTACTGGCACTATATGTAACTGCAAAACTCATTTAATAAAGTAACAAAATTTAACAAAACTCACTTAATAAACTTCATAAGCTCACTTAATAAAACTCACCACAAACAGACCTGTCCATCAGCCTGCTCTAGCTAAAGAAGACCTGAAACATAAAGAACATGGAAAATATTGTTTTTCAAAAACATTGGCCTGTTGATGTCTTCCTGTCCTCCAGCGACCATTTTAATACATGTTCAAAGTTTCTAACAGTTGTGATGGCAAGCTGCTGCCTGGCTGCCTAATTGTCTTTTGCCCCTAATTATAAAGCCTATTATGGATTATTGGTCAATAATCAATTTTTGTCTCAAAATTTGAGCATGCAGTGGGTAGAATTGCCACCTCACAGCTCCAGGGTCCCTGGCTGGAACCTGAGCTTGGGTTGCTGTCTGTGTGAAGACTGTATGTTCTCCCCATGTTTGTCTAAGTTTCCTCCAGGGTCTCTCTGGTTTCCTCCCACTGCCCAAAAAACATGCAGCTTTGTCTACGCTAAATTGCGTTTAATTTAACTTACTAAATTTTTTAGTTATGAATGTGTGTGTGCATGAAGCCCTGTAATTTAGTGCCATCCTATCCAGTGTGAATTCTCCCACCTTGTGCCCAGTGTCACCAGGATTGATACTGGATCCAATGCAAGAACGTAACCTTGGGTTTCTTATAGCAGCTCTGGCAACCAAAGAGATTTCACAGAAAATGTTTAGACTTGGGCAACTGGTTCATGGGAAAAACGTAGCAAGAAATGTGCACTTGAGCAGAACTAGCATGGTGTAGCTGGGCCCAGGCACTAATTCCACTTTGTGGCTAATTACTGACTCCAGATTGTTAAAGCAGGAAAAAATGGCACTAACCAATAGTTAAATTATACAATTTAACCCCTTTAGCTTGTTCCTTCCACCTTTTTAGAAGTAAACAATGAAATACTTCTGCTTCATGATTATTAATGTAATTTTCTATTATACCTAATGCATTACAACTGTGACTTACTCATGAAATACTGCATTCTCTTGTGTTAATGTTGTGAAATTTGAATGGTAATCCATAGCTTTCTCAAACTGTAGAGATCTTGGAGGTCTGGGAAATGCATATTATATACAAGTTATTCAGTTTACTTGGCAAAAGTGTCAGAATGCCTTACAACTATAAACAAAGAAAGAGGAAAGAGAAATAATTGGACAGGGCTCCTATGAATAAATTTTTTTTCACATCTGGTCCATCTCGTACCTCGACTCTGCTGATAAGTGGTAAACTCTCATAACTCCTCGAGCAAAGGCTAATGGATTGGTATTTTTAATGCACATACTAGATAGTTAGCTAACAGCTACAATTTACGATTTATTGATCTGTCTTGTTGTAACGTACTGTATATTAAATGCCACTATTTGATGAAAGAAAAGTCTGTTGAATGGTCAGTAAATTAGTGAGTAACCTGACTGGCTTTGCTGTTATTTGGTCATGGCTGCTGTGCTAGTATTTGCATATAGTGCTATGGTTTTTAAGGCATTGGACACAGGCAGCAGGGCTAGAATAATGCGGTGAGTGCAGAATAGTATCTGGGTGAATTACTTTTTGCTTAGAAGCCTTGCTAGCTTTCAGCTTTTCTGTGATAATGTTGGATGTTAAGCAGGTATAGACTGTACTACTGGCCATAACAGGGCTAATACAAAATTACTGAATGTTTACAAAATGTTAAGGCGTGGAAGTATGCACATGCAAATGCATTATTTGGAAAAGTAATGTGAGTAGGGCTCAAACGTGAGGCTTGTGACTGAATATACAATTACACGTGCCTATAGAGAAACAAGATGTTCCAGAACCAAAGCACAATGGATGATGCACAGAGCAATCAAACAATACACACTTAAGCCCAAATCTAAAGCCTAAATAATGGTGATTTGTATGTTATGAGCATAAAAAAAAAAAAATCGCAAGTAGCTAGCTCAAGCCAAGAAAATCCTCACCCTGGTTAACCTATTGCTTTCAATATCTACAAATTGACCAATGTTAGTACTCCAGACTACACAATAGGCTGGGAAATCTTGATGGGTTATCAAGACATATAGACTGAGTGATGATACACATCATTCTGATGTCCGTCACGCCTCCTGTTTGCAAAAAGTGTCCATAAACACATTAGTTTTTACTGCATACTATTAAATTAGACACCTTTCCAAGCCAACAGAAGCTGGTTGTGAAGGGATAATAGTGCCCCATTTCATCTCAGCTAACTAGCTAGCTATCATATCAGTGAAACTGGCTGCTAACTAACTATTTAACAGGCTTAGCTTGCTAGTTAGCTAACATGCCTAATTTATATTGCTTTGAGAAACCTACAGCACTAAACTACACCTAAAATCTACATGTAGCTGATGCTAGATAGCTAGGTCACATTCTTGCTGAGGAGTTGCCTATAATAGATACGTTTTGCTCGTTAAATTTGGCTTCGGTGTTGTAATCGTAAAACATTACATGTGGAACATGTGCAAACAGCAAAGTTGTAAGCATCAGGAGACTTGTATGTCTTAAGTTACTATGAGATCAGTCTGTATGTCCAGCCATTGCAGGCTAGGTGACCACTTATGATAATTTAGCTACTGAAAGGACACTAAGCCATACTGATCTTCTATCTTCTTCACCATCTGAAAGTGTTAGCCACATAGCCCTCCCTGTCTTTTAGTGCTAATCCATAATAAATGGATAACATCTGGCTCCTAAATAAACCTCTTGATAGATTCTTCAGTTAGATTATAACCAAGTAACGTAAGGTTGCTAGGCTACTCAGGTCTTTTTGCAACCAAATTGCATGTGTAACACCAAAGGGGTCTATAGACTTATGTTGTTGTTGTTTTTTTAATGAAATTAAAAACAAAAATGGGCCACACGGTGGTGCAGCAGTTGGCGGTTCGATCCTGAGCTTGGATTAATGTCTGTATGGAGTTTTGCATCTTCTCCCTATGTTTGTGTGGGTTTCGTCCTCATTCTCCGGTTTCCTCCCACATCCCAAAGCATGCTGATAGGCTATTTTATACTATTGTCTGTGGGTGCCAATCTGTGTGTGCATGGTGGCAAAGTAATGGACCCATCTGGAGTTAATTCTCCCAGCTTGCTCGCAGTGCTACGGTAATCTCTAGTGTCTTTAGAGATTCACTTTGACTGACCAGGCTACTGAAGATGCATGAGGAGGACATGGTGGCTTAGTGGTTAGCACTGTTGCCTTGTACCTACGGGGTTGGGAGTTCGATTCCTGCCCCCGCCCCATATGTGTGTGGGGGGGTTTGCATGTTCTCCCTGTGCTTCGGGGGTTTCCTCTGGGTACTCTGGTTTCCTCCCCCAGACATGTGTTGTAGGCTGACTGGCATTTCCGAGTTGTCCATAGTGTATGAATGGGTATATGAGTGTGTGTGATTGTGCCCTGTAATGGGTTGGCACCCTGTCTGGCTCCTCTGCAACCCTGTGTAGGATAAGCAGTACAGAAAATGGATGGATGGATGGATAGATGATGGCCAGACCCACATTATTTCTAATAGACTGAAAATCTCTAAAGAAAAGGCTGTAATAATTTATATATAATAATCTATATAGCTTAACAGCAGAAATGATGAATAAACTGTAACAGTTCGATGTACAAACTGGCTCTATAGATTTTTATGCATTTGTTGTTAAAAAAAAGAAAAAAGGAAGCAACAAGCATGGAGGGCACGAGCTTCTGAAAACCCGCCCCGACACGCCCGCGCGCAGAAACTCTACTCCAGATGATTGCAGCGCAGCCACGTAGCGCTCGAGCCAACTCCACTGCATGCTCAAGCAAATCGCTTTTTACATCAAAGCGCAAATGATCGCACGAGCAACACCTCTCCTTTTGTGAAGGAAAGCCTTTATTGTTCGGGGAGAGGAAAGGTAGCGGGTGTTTTGGATTTTTGTGTGTGTGTGTGTGCGGGAAGCGGCGATGCAGCAGGAGGATGCGGGGCCGCGCTCCGGCGCTGAGGACTCTCCTGCTCCCGACACCGCGGCCAAACAAGCCGTTTCCGTGCTGCTGTCTTTCGGGAAGTGCCTCGGAGCACTGCTGCCGGTCTACCTGGCTGGATATTTCGGCTTCAGCCTGACTTTTGTCCTGCTCGGCCTCGCTGTGTACATGGGATGGCAGCAGCACCGTGATAGAAAGCTTCACCGCCTGCACAGCGCTATGTATCTGCAGGAGAATGAGCAAGATTTCACCACAACACAAGTGTTCAAGAGCAAGCGGGAATTGCCGGCATGGGTAAGGCTTTAGAAAGGGTTTAAAGATGGATTCAACGCAATACGCACATATGTGTTCCACTTTGTGTGTGTGTGTGTGTGTGAGTGTGTGTGGGGTAAACATCTGCCAAACATCTCTCAGCTTCAAGTCAGCTTCCAGACCAGGATACTCATCTCATCTGTACATATGAATGGTTAGGTTTTCATGGCCAGGGCATTTATAATGAGCATGCTTATGTAGAGCTGATTTGAATTGCCTCACCTCACCATTATTCCCCAGTCAGTCCTGTAAGAAGGTTCATACACTATTTGAGGACATACACCTCTCAATAATGCATATAACAACAGCAACAACAACAACAACAACAACAGTAATCATCATCATCATCATCTGACACAGACCTGAACATACATAATTAAAACATTACTTGTAGAGATATGTTTGTGTTCATAGCTTTCCAAAAGGGTATACCACTTCTATAACCCTTCTTTTAATTATCAATATATTACCACAAAAATATAAACAGTACACCATGACTAAAACATATTCGACTAGTTTGTTGGTATGGTGTGCAATTACTTTTTACACTTTTTTCCACTTTTTGATATGTATCGTACTATTTAACTTTGCTAATTGCTGTTCATGTGATCATGTGATCATTATATCTCTAAATCATCATATCACCCAGCCCTACTTTTTCATCTTACTTCACATTGTTACTTAAGGTTTTCAGTAATCCAGTTCACCGAATCATATAAGATTAGTACGTCACTGCACTTAATCATGTAGTATTAGTTACTGCACTTAATACTGGTATTATAACATTATTCTATTGTGATCTTGGGAGTATTATAAGGTTTCATCTGCCATTCAACCTTCAGTCAGCTCAGATAAAACCTTATAATACTATGGTTATGGCATCATGGTCAGTTTAAATCTATTGAAAACGTCTCTTGAAAGTGATAAACTGACAGCCTGTAGGATAAGCGGTGCAAGGTTTTTAAGATTATAAACACATCTTCAGTCAGTTTGCATTGCTACTACTCGATCTGTCTGTCAGAACATTTTGACATGAAGCTGGAGGTGCTTACCGTGCACAAAGGAAGCTGATAGACACTTTTGTCCTGTTTTTCACTGTACCTATTCTCTCAAATTTTATTCATATCACATGCTCTGGGCCAAAACTGTTAATTCTGCTCCTCTATGTCCTCTCCTCCTCCCTGTTTGCCGTGTTCCTCTCCTCCCCCATTCCACATTAACACCATCACATTCCACAGCCTGGCCAGATCCTGGCTATATTTGGACAACTAAGGATCACGTCTCCAGGGATTGATACAACAGCCTATGAGATGCCACAGGGACATGCAAAATGAACAAATCACATCAAAATTCTGCTCTAAGAAGGCTGGTGTATCAATCCCTGGAGATCTGATACTTTAAATGTCCGAATATAGCCAGGATCTGGCCAGACTGTGGAATGTTGTGGCGTTAATGTGGAATGGGAGAAAGAACAGAATTTGACGCAAGAATGAGTTTAGAAGAACAGAGCTTAGGTGGATCTGTGCCACAGTGCCACTTCCTTTCTCTAGCTGTACCCACTTCTGGTTTCACTTCTAGTTTAAACTGAATCTGAGTGTTACAACTGGTGGTCCCTACACTCTTAAAACAAGGGCTTCTTCAAGGTTTCTTTAAGGATTCATTAGATTATTAAGGGTTCTTAGCTTCCAACGAAAAAAACACTGTAAGGATTCTACACTGAACCTTTAAGGATTGCTTAGAGGGACAACCAAAGAACCCTTAAAGGTTATAAACTTTCTAGTGTAGTTCAGAGACATGCCAGTTTGAGTATAAGCCTTAACCCTTAACAATTGGTATGGTACAACTTGTACCCTTTTTTGCTTCATGTGCTGCTCTTAAAGAAGTATTTGTATGTTAATCTTTATACTTAACATCATCTTCAATGATGTCTAAGATTTTAATTTGTAGTGAAATGTCTGAGTTTTTTGGTTTATACCTAGTTCATCAGCCTGATCTGTTTTCGCTTTGGTTAACGGTTTCCTGCATTACCCACAATGAAATTCGACTACCCACTGATAACGGTGCCAGGGTGATTTAGCCCTCGCTTTATCTCTACCTAAAGAGGCTGACGTAGCAGCACTTTAGTCCTTTAGTCGGTCCAGCTGTCTCACCTCCTCATCTGTACACTCTGCTCACACAGTACAGTTACAGTTTTTAGGTCAGAAGATTTCCAAATCCGTGAATGTAGAAGATCTGGACTTACTAGGTTCCGTTCACACACATCATGACTTCATTGAAACAGACATGTTGATGTTTTTTAGTTCAAAATTCACAGTTAATATGGTTACTTTTATATTAGAATTCATTCTCTGGATTACTTATCTGTGAAGCATAGCCAGGGAATTTAGTTAATCACAACCCACCATTCTATTATATATTATAGTTATTAACCTGTTTGATTGGTCCCTTGAATTGGAAGGGGTTTAATCCAAACACTAATAACCCAAAAACAAGTTGGCCTGTAGGTCATGTATGTACACATTTAAATAATGTTCATGAAATAAATCTCTACTTATCTATTTTACTATTTTTTAAGTCAGCCCTGGCTACACAAAACAAATTGAAAACTCCTGACTTAGAGGAACTAGTTGTTATCTCAAGTCTAATCTCATGACTTCCTGAGAAACAACCAAAACTTGCCTGAGAGCGTCTATTTATTTTGCTCTTCCTCTGAATTTTCATATCGTCTGCCCCTTTAGGTATTTGACTATTCACCAAAAGATAGCACTTTTTTTGTGTGACGTTGTAACATGGAATGCTTATTTACAAGTTTGTGCTTGTCGTTTCTTATAGGTGAATTTCCCAGATGTGGAGAAAGTTGAATGGCTTAATAAGGTATGTTATAATACTAGTATACACATTTGCCCATGTGCATACAAAATAAAATGTACAAAAATATGTTAATATGTTCCAATACTTGGGTAAAGTTTTATTGTTCTGTCGAGTTTCCTTATCTTATGGGCCAGTCTTTCCATTACAGTATAATTGCCAGCACCCACATCAGTGCACAGTCAGAGCTCTTTATTTGCACTTACAGACTCTATTGCTCTGTTGGAAGCATATAATAAACTGTACAAAGCAGTGATTGTAGCAAGGTCTGGTTTTCACCAGCTCACTCTAATCCAAGGCCTCTCTATCCTTCTTTCTCTCTCTCTCTCTCTCTCTCTCGCTCTCTCTCTCTCTCTCTCTGGCACATGATCTTTCTAAAATGTCTCTGCGATATCACCCTTGAGTCCAGCTGCTGTTTATCTCTGGCTTTTGAACTACACACAATTTGTGTATAATTCTATAAATACGTCATGTATAATAAGATTTTTATGACCTTTTCTGGGAAAACAGCGTGAGTGAAACCAGTAGTATATAGAGTTTCTTTTTAGACTTTTGTTTTTGCCCAGTCATTTCAGAGAAGCTTATACATCACAAGCAGTGTTTAAAGAAAAAATGTTGGAAATAAAATGGGACATTCACAGTATATATTACTCGCTATCATAGTTTTCAGTTCATAAGTATCATGTTTTTATAAAGAATTATACCACAGCATTGTTGAATTCTCGATTCTGATTGGCCAGAAGGTGTTGATTAACTTTCTGTAGTGTCCAGCACGGCTTGGACAATAGTCCCGGCTGCAAGGTTTAATTTGATGCGCTCTATCGTTTCTATAGTAACAGCTTCCATAGGGACCTGTATGGCAGACACTCCTCATAAACGGATTAAAAAAGCATGTCTAATCATTGGTATGATGAAGTTTTCTTTGTGGAGATTTTTGGAAGGAGTCTCTGGCTTTCCGGTTTGGGAAAGTCTTGAGGACAGACAGCTTTGTGGTTTCTCAGTAATCAACACCACTTTGTGTTGGGCTGCATCACACCACCCTGTCGCTAATTATTTTCCTGTTATAGCACACGCTTGCTTGTACTAAATAACGTATAACACTGCAGTGGTGGCACAAGTATTAAATTACGTTCTTATTAAAACTGATTCATTTTCAGAACATGTTTTATGAGGGTCTCTTGGAGCCTTCAGTAAGACAATGTATAAGATGTTTTCTCTCATTTCTGACCACCCTGTTTTAAACCTTCACTGTACAAAACTGACTGTAAATTATACAGTAGTTTACTGGCTACAGGGTTGCCAGTAAAGTGCTGTAAAATAAACTGCAATAAACAACTGTACAACATAACACATAATCCTGTACATTTGCTCATTTGACTGACGCTGTAAAAAGAAGTGACTTACAATTGGATACAACTAATATGACAGTTGAAGGTCTTGCTTAAGGACCTAAACATGGCAGTTTGGTGTTGCTGGGTTTTGAACCCAGACCTTCTAGTCTGTAAGTCAAAGCCTTAACCATTGAGCCACCTAAACTAGCGCAACCAGCTTACATTGATTAAACCAATTCTACCACTGAATGAACTCATACTAAAAGATTGCATTAATTCAAGGCAAGTTAGCTGTGCTATTTGTAGTGGCTATGAGGTTAAGGCTTTGAGTTATAGAGCAGGAGGTTGTGTGTTCAAATCCCAACATTGCCAAACTGCCATGGTTGTGTCCTTGAGCAAGACCCTTAACCTCCAGCTCAGTTATAAGTTGCTTTTTTTTTAAAAAAAAAAAAGCATCAGCCAAATGAGCAAATGTACTGGATTGTGTGTTATTTTATACTATGTAAGATATTTCAGTACTTTACTGTAAATATGTTTACAGGTGTATATTGTATTTTTTATTTTTTATTTTTTTGTAAAATTTACAGTCATTTTTTTTTACAATGTTGTAGTACCTTTTAAGATGAATTTGTCATGTAGAAATAACATTTTGGGGTCATTAGTATCAATACATCTCCATGCCCCTTAGCTCCAAACCGCATACCTCACACTCCAGAAGGGCCTCTGGAATTCACTTTGAGCAATCTTAGGTTTTGACTCTAGTCATGGTCGAAACTGATATGCCAGTATTTTTGGAATAACTGACTAATGATTAATGATCAACACTTCTCAGAAACATGGTGTGAAGGCCATGTTTTCGCAGTGCTGCAATGGCATATGTATGTGGTTCACAGGAAATAATTCTTAGTTGTCAGTAGGGAAGTAGTCTTGTGGTTTAGAACTAGATATGACAGGATGTTGTGTGGTTAAAGAGATGCTTAGAGGCTATTTGCTTAACTGTTTATTTAGATATTTAATTTTGATATATTAGACGCTGTCCTGATTCTGCACCACCATTTTTTATAGGGTAGTTTTTACTGCTACTGTGCATTTAGTCCATTTAATTTGTTATTAAATGGGTTAACACTTACAGTTAAAGTCATCACTGTATTGCACTGAGTTTGCCTAATATAGGGGTGTAACTTGCACAGCAACAACCTAAGTGTTGCATCATCTGCTGAATTCTTATTCTTATTAATATTATTATTATTGTTGTTATTATTATTATTATTATTATTATTATTATTATCAGTAGTAGTAGTAGTATTAGTATTAGTAGTATTATTTAGTTATTCATCTTTAAGCATATTTTTCAGTACCTACGTAGTTATTAAGTCTAAAGCTGTGGATGGTTCCTATGAGTTTCTGTGCATCAGGAACCATGCAGAGAAATACACTCATCAGCCACTTTATTAGGAATACCTGTACACCTGCACATTCATGCAATTATCCCATCATATGCCAGCAGTGCAATGTATAAATCATGCACGTACAGGTCAAGGTAAAAAAAACCAAAACAACATACATCATCTGGTCTTTTTTCCAATCTTCATCTGTCCACTACAGTGGTAAAGAGCCACGGTGGTGGTAAAGAGTGGTTATTTGAGTTCCTGTAGCCGTTGAAATGCAGTTCTCCTCTGACCTCTCTTCTTAACAAGGCATTTCTTCTCACTGCAGCTGTCACTTTTTTTTTTCCAAACCATTCTGTGTAAATTCTAGTGACTGTTGTGTGTGAAAAGCCCAGGAGATCTGCAGTTTTTGAAATATGCAAACCAGACCATCTGGCATCCGTAACCATGCCACGGTTAAAGTCACTGAGATCACATTTTTTTCCCCCAGTCTGATTATTAGCCATTAAAGGGATTTCACCACAAACCTAAACATCTTTCCAAAGCCACTCCCTCCCATTCAGCTAAGACATACATGCATGCATTAAGAGACTTAGCAATGCCTACATGTACTGAATTTGTAGAATTAGGTTGTGTAAGTGCTTAACATAACATACTGTGCAAAATATTTACCTGCCATACCGCTGACCTCTTTTCGTGACTTTTAAATCTCACAGACACACCAGTGTTTACTCTTGTTTTTTTCTTTTGCTCAGTTCCATTTCTTTCTGCATGTTTTCCTTTTCCCTGCTTTAACATTTTCTTAGAACAGTTACTACTGTAAGCCGTTATCGATGATGTTAGTCTCAAAATTTCAAATGTCTTTTTAGCCTACTCAGCCCTTATTATTTCTCTAAGATATATCAATAACGCCATTGTAATCCCAGGCTTATCGCCTATAACATCAAACTAGCATTTTGTTCCCATTCATTTCTATCCTATTCTAGTTCATGTACGTGTTAAACAGTTGAAATCAATAGCTGTTTCCTGATTGGCTAACACAGATAGACAATATATTGCAGTCATGTTTAAATTTTTAGTTGCTGAATAGAGATTCGGGGCAGCATGGTGTCCCAGTCCTCAATTTGATCCTGGCTCAGGTTTCTGTCTGTATGGAGTTTAGCATGTTCTCCTTGTGTCCGTGTGGGTTTCCTCCAAGTTCTCTGGTTTTCTCCCACCTCTCAGAAACATGCAGCTAGGTGCACTGGTGTCTCTAAATTGCCCCTAGTTGTGAATGATTGTGTAAATGTGTTGGACTGGTGTCTCATCCAGAGTGAATCACTGTCTCACATCACAATGTTTTGGGATAGGCTCCTGATCCATCGCAACCTAACCAAGCATTACAGATAATGAATGAATGAATAAATGAATTATTACAGATTCAGGAACAGTCACAGTGACACACTATATGGCCAAAAGTATGCGGACACCTGACCAATCACATATATATGTGGTCTTTTTCCAAATTATTGCCACAAAGTTGGAAGCACACAATTGCATAAGATATCTTTGGATGCTGTAGCATTACAATTTCTCTTCACGGAAACTAAGAGGTCCCAACCTGTTCCAGCATGATGATGCTTCTCTGCACAAAGCCAGCTCCATGAAGACATGTTTTGCCAAGGTTGGTGTAGAAGAACTCGAGTGTCCTGCACAGAGCCCTGACCTCAACCCCACTGAACACCTCTGGGATGAACTGGAACACTGACTGCACCCCAGGCCTCCTCGCCCAACATCAGTGCCTGATCTCACTAATGCTCTTGTGGCTGAATGATCCCCACAGCCACGCTCCAAAATCTAGTGGAAAGCCTTCCCAGAAGAGTGGAGGTTATTATAACAGCAAAGGGGGACTAAATCTGGAATGGGATATTCAACAAGCACATATGAGTGTTATGGTCAGGTGTCCACAAACTTTAGGCCATATAGTGTATCTTTTCACAGAACCTAAATGGATACAAGTACAGATATGAATAGGAAGTGCACTATTTTTTAAGAAAGCTTGCCAGAAACTTTTAACAGGACATCCGTTTGAGACTATCAGGACTGAGATCCTCTGGAATGCAAGAACAAAGTCGTGGGAGGTTTTTATTTTCATGCAGGTGGGAGTGAGTGCTTAGATCTGAAATTTGCAGAACAAAAATATGACAATATTGCATGATGCATTTTCAGCGTTTGTGTATGACATCCTGACAGTACTGGCATTTCTACCTCTTGGTATTCTTCTTGTGTTTTTTCCAGTGTTTCCAGGGGCATAGTGGTAGGGCTCATATATAAATAATTAAAAAAACCTTCCTATTTAGGCCACACCTACTTTGAGTTTGAATAGATATGAATAGTCAGAGAACTGAGCAGATACAGATACAAACAAGGATATTTGGAGCACTAACCAGGCACAGATACAGGTAGTGGCACTGTGTTACACCCCTAATTGATATAGTGATATAAAAACAGTGTAGCCAAAGTGTTATTTAAAAATCTATTACAGACGATTTAAAGAACAAATAATGGCAAAAAGTCTTCTAAATAATTTTGCTGCTGCAGTCTTGTATGTCACTTAATTTCATCCTCTCTGAAAATCTAAAGTTGCAATCTGATACACAGGAAACCAAAATATTGGCTAATTTTGCTGATGCTGCAGTATTGTAACCACTTAATCTCCTTTCTCTGAAAGTCATAATCAGATACCACGATAAACAGAAAACTGCAAGATTAGCTAAAGCTTATCATATCTTGAATTTTTCATTATTTTGGAACTCTTCCATTCCACAGTTAAAGTCACCGTGATCACATTTCGGCCCCATTCTGATGTTTGACGTGAATATTAACTGGTCTTGACCTGGACCGAGATGACTTTATGAGTTGCGTTGCTGCTACATGATTGGCTGATTTAATAATTGCATGAATGTCCAGGCGTGAACAGTTGTTCCTATTAAAGTGGCTGGTGAGTCTATGTGATGCCACAAAAACATTATTTCTGGATGCAGTGTGCCAGTAGTCTTGGTTGGATCAAACTTGAGTAGCATTGTGTCTAACTTGCCAAAATGTTTTATACTGATGATACTGTGTAGATCCTGAAGCAAGCCTGGCCTTTTGTGGGCCAATATTTAGAGAAGCTTCTGGTGGAGACGATTGCACCCTCGATCAGATCTTCCAACGCTCATCTTCAAACATTTAGCTTCACCAAAGTTGACCTAGGTGACAAGGTGCCAGTCTCTTATTGATTTAACTTGCTACATAATATGCTCATTGTTCTTCAAATTCATGGATATTAATTTAAACCACACCTAGGTCTGTTCAATTGATCTCTAAAAAGCTTTAATACTGTTTATACAGCCTGTGAAGGTGGTTGGAGTGAAGGCCCACACTGAGCATGATAGACGTCAGGTGTTGCTGGACCTATATATCAGGTTAGTCTGTTCACTAACCTTCACTTGCTGGAGTTAATTACGTGGAGAGAAACATCTACTGCATAGGTGTGAATTTTTTCTTTTTGTAGCTATGCTGGCAACGTGGAGATCAATGTGGAGGTGAAGAAGTACTTCTGCAAAGCTGGAGTGAAAGGAATTCAGGTAAGCAGCTGGGGAACAGGAGAAAAACAGCACATCTATTTCACGAAAGGGTCTCATAAATACTGTATTTTCTCTGCTATTTCAGCTGCATGGAAAGCTGAGGGTGATCCTGGAGCCGTTGATTGGAGATGTTCCTCTTGTTGGAGCTATCACAATATTCTTCATCCGGAGACCTGTGAGTTTTCTGTATATTTTTAGTATAGTTTTAGTCAAAATTTTAAGAAACAAGAACAACCAAAATGAGTGTTTTAGTAGTTATGTAAGTAGTTTTAGTAGTTTATGTAAGAAATAAAACACAATGGAATGCGCTAATATAAGACAGTAATCAACGACAGGGCGGTGTGAAGGGAATTACTTATAACAGTTTGCCCAAAAGTGTTTTATTCCTCTTATATTTTGCCTATTATTTTTTTCTTTCCCCCTCTGCTGCAGATGCTGGATATCAACTGGACAGGACTCACCAACTTATTGGACATTCCAGGTCTGAAGTAAGTGGAGCACTTTATTTATTTTTTTTAACCTGACATGAATACCATAAGTTTAATGTTCCATTTATGTTCCTGTGCAGTGTTTTCTCATCTGTTTGTCATCTATCAAGTATCAGTGGGAAACTGGCCTGATTATTTAAACTCCGCTGAGTTCACCATGGTGACTCACAGATAATCAGTGTTGCTCCATTTTCCCCCTGCGTTCATTTACAGTGCCATGTCGGACACTATGGTAATGGACGCTATCGCCTCTTTCCTGGTGCTCCCCAACCGCCTCACTGTCCCTTTGGTGGCTGATTTGCACGTAGCGCAGCTCCGCTCCCCTCTGCCACGGGTAATGCAGTATTCAGCAGCTACGCTACAGTCAGACAGCTCCATGACATGTGTGTGTTCATGTTCCATTAAACACTGTTGCTAGTAAAGGAATGCTCTGTTTCCCCATCATATCAAATTGGTAAATTAACTCAACTAAAGTTTAGCTTTACAGACATCTACATTTTGGATTGAGTTACATTGTTACTAACATTGACATTGTCTGAATTCTCCACCAAAATCAGGGTTTATTCTACATGTTTGATGGACAGACTTGTTTTGAGAATTTATTTCAGCTAATATTACACTAATATCTCATTAGCTATTTGTATGAAACAATGTTCTACATGAGTCAACATCAGCTGAAGCCTGAGAGATGGGCGCAATATGATGTCTAGCTATAATCTGCTGATTAAACAGTTATCTTTCCTCTTTATTTCACAATCATGACACTATCTCACTGCTCACATCCACATGTCAGCTATCAGAAAGTTTAGAACATGTTTTTATGTGTCTGTGTTTCCTAAAATGGCTGATGTTCTAGAAAGACAAGTCACTACAAATGACTAGCATCCGAGACAGGGCCTACATCTATAGCATCTTTAAGACTTCCTTGAGATTTAATCAGTTTAAGTACAATTCTGTGTGCACTGATGCAACATAGGCAGCTTCTGCTTTTTAATATAATACATATATTAAATCAAACCGACCTGAATGTTCCTATTCTCTCTTTTTCCATCAGAAATATGTGATTCATCCTCTTTTCCGCAGGGCATCGTGCGGATCCACTTGCTGGAAGCCGAGAACCTGGCTGCCAAGGACAACTACATCAAGGGCGTGATCGCTGGCAAGTCGGACCCGTATGCCGTGCTGAGGGTTGGCACGCAGACGTTCACGTCACGCCATGTGGACAACAACCTGAACCCGCAGTGGAGGGAGATGTATGAGGTGTGAGAGGGTGTGAAATATCACATCTCAGTGGTCAGCAGTGTTAGTAAAGTGTGATGTTTCTCAATGTTTCTCTTTGTACGTTAGTCTTAGTCAGCCTAATTTATTTGTAAGTAGAAAAAGATACGTGTTTTTTTTCCAAAAAAATGTTACAGAGAATTTAGACAGAATTTAGACAGAACTTTTGTGTCATTGAAGAAACCATATTAAATAATAGACCACTTTTTAGACAAAAACATCATTGAAGCTGTCTTAAGTTACCTGTAGAGACAGAAGCAAGTAAGGCACAACAATATTTTAACAACATTTAGAAGCATATTATTTGTACAGAAAATTCGTTCATTAATATTCAGTAACCACTTTATCCTGGTCAGAATCACTGTGGATCTATTCCATGAGCACTGCGATTGAGGCAGGAATACTGGATCCTGGATGGGACGCCAGTCCAGAACAGAATATAATATTTCATTATTTTGAAAAAAATCTACACTTTGCAGTTTTTTTTAAAAATATGCCTATGACTTTTGCCCAGTATTTTATATGTGTGATGGCCTGGGAAAACCTGTTGCATGGTGGCTGAATTCTGGCGAACATCCAAGAATAACTTGTTAATCTTGGCTAGGCTTTCTGCAGAGATCATGCAGGGTAAGGAGCCAGTTTAACAAACGCAGTGGTCAAAGCAGTCAGTCTGCCTAAACATGCTAAAACCTTGCTAGCTAAGTGCGATTTCCTCCCACAATGAATGTCACACTTTGATCAAGTTGTTGTCTATATATGTGCCTCAGCGAAATGGACATAAGCCTAATTAATTCCGTTTATAATCAGATATTTGACAGAAATTGCTGTCAAGATGTTAGGATGCTCCTGTGGTGCAGTTAGAATGAAATCTTCAAATGTAGTTTTCTCCATTTTCACTTAAAATGTTAGACCTTGTGATTGAGATGCATGCCAAAGAGAAACGTTCAGTTTCAAAAAGTCTGCAGTTTTCAGAACTGCGTATATAGTACGAAATGTCAATATGTCATCATGTGATGGGTGTTCCCAAGCCACCGTGCATTTTCTCATCAAACTAAAACCCAAAGCACACTGTTAAGTGATCCCAAAGAATTCTTCACGTGAATTTGTGTTTAATTACCAGACTAATCTCTACTGACTACCACCTTTGTTTACTCTTCATTGTTGCTGTTGCTTCATTGTTGCTGTTGCTGGGAGAATGCCATGGTTATAAGAACTTGTGAAGTTTAACAGTAACTATGTTTACAGCAACCATGTGTTTTTTATAAGGTTGTGATCGTCATGCGCTTAGATCAGATGAACAGAGGTTGAGGTTAGGCTTTCTCAAAATGATTGTGCAAAATAAATGTATGTCAGGGTTAACTTCTGCAATTGTTGTGTGTGTGTGTGTTAGGTGATAGTTCATGAGGTCCCTGGCCAAGAACTGGAAGTGGAGATATTTGATAAAGACCCTGATCAGGATGATTTCCTAGGGAGGTATGACAATGTTTTGTTATGAAAATGTCGGTTTTTAGACACTTCCTTACGTACCCCCTGCTTAGTCTCCTGACTTGCTCTTCCCCAACTCCCCTTTGTTCTTTTCTTTTTTGCTCACAGGATCAAGTTGGACTTGGGTATTGTAAAGAAAGCAAGAGTTTTGGATGAGGTTAAGACCATTTTTTTAATCTTCCTGTTATAAAAACACTGTAATGTGTCAACGTTGTTCTCCTTCTCCGATTTCCTGTGTTTCACACTGTTTTACGGAAAATGCATGACTCACATTTCCCTTACTTTAGAATTCAGTGGATTAGTCCATCATTTTTTCCACTCCCCCATCCTGATTCTAGATGGTTCAGTCTGATTTTTCTTCCCTTCCACACTCCCATTCTGTAATTTCAGTGGTTCAATCTGAAGGATGCAGAAACTGGAAAGGTTCATCTCAAGCTCGAGTGGCTTTCACTGCTGCCCTCTGCAGAGCGCCTTACTGAGGTTAGAGGTCACTCATCAGTCCAATCTAGTCTAGTATCAGACACAGATTAAGCCTTGTGTTTGATTGATGCATCATTATCCATAGAAAATTCTCAGCCAATTGGTTTACCAAGGCCTTGTTTTATTCTACAGGTCCTCCAGAAGAACCAAAACATCACCACCTTCGGTAAGACTACTGATCCTCCCTCTGCCGCCATCTTGACCGTGTACCTGGATCGGGCCCAGGATCTTCCTGTAAGTTCCACTTTCAGTTTTGGTGCAACTCTTTCCCTATGCACTCTGATTTTGCATAGTTTCTGGTGTATTGGACATGTGGATAACCTGTGAGTGTTTTCATACAGTTGAAGAAAGGCAATAAGGATCCTAGTCCTTTGGTGCAGCTTTCTGTTCAGGATACCACCAAAGAGAGCAGAGTGAGTCTTCAACTTCTGTTAAACATCCCCATGTGTACAGTGGAGACGTAACCGAATATTGAGTATGTTATTTGGAACCCAGAACAGATAATATGTTCTAAACAGATACATATACCATATAGTGGTTGGGTTCATATTTTCATAAAAAAACAAAAAAGAAAGAAAAAACTTTCTTGCCCATTTCTGATACAGATATTTGAAGCACTGAACAGATACACATAGTGTTACTGCATTACACCCCTACTGTACTCACTCCTCTTTTTTCCATTTCAGACTTCTTATGGCACCAGCAACCCAGTGTGGGAGGAAGCCTTTACCTTTTTCATCCAGGACCCTCGCAAACAGGACCTTGACATTCAGGCATGTCTCACTGCTACCTGATTACAGATTGCATTAAGAAGCCTTTACTTGCTCAGCAGCTTATGGTACAGCAGCCTCACTGCTTCTTCAGCCTGTGTTGAAGTGATCTCACCGGAGTGGTTTTAAGATGCTAGCCACCAATTTGCATTTATGCTGTTTGGAGCTGGATGACTAAATACTAATTTCTTTCACTTGTACCAAGTACAGTCACCAAATTGCATGATATAAATTGGAGAATCATAAAAAATAAGGGTTTCCCTTGAATTAGCCATGTTTCCATGTTAGACAGTGGCCAGACAAATGCCAATAAGAAGTTAGCCACCATTTTGCATGATGCAAATTGTCACATCATAACCAAAGGTCAATGGGCATCACTTGAACCTTTCCACATTTTGTAGTGTTACAACATGAAACTGAAACTGAAGTTGACTTAACTGGGATTAAATGCCATGAACCTAAACAGAGTAGACCATAATATTGAAGTGGTGGGAAAAAATGAATACATTTTGCAAAATTATTTACGATTATACAACAGTTAGTTCCGGAGCACTAATTTGATTGGACAAGCAGCCTTCCAAGAGAGCCTGTATTTAGAATAACTGCACTGGGCTGTTTCACTGTGTGTATCACTCCTCTCATCTGTGTTCACCACATAAAACTCCACTTCCTAGTTCAAAATGGTTACTACAGTAGAGCTAGTGACATCATCAGGGGACATGGCAAACTATATAAATTTCATGAATATAACTTTTGACTTAATATATGAAAGCTTGTCAGATGAAGATAAAAAGGAAGAAGGGAAGCCAATTTCACAGGAAGCACATTTAACGTGAATGTACAAATCAAAGTGAGCTAGCTAGCCAGCTAGCTGACAGGTTATAGAGTGAGTGTAGCTTCTTTGGGATCTATTTCAACTAGCGGAGCAAAAATAAACAAAATATTTGGCCATATTGTGTCCAAAATGTGGGATACTAGATATTAATTTCTTGTTTATAGAAATATTGTATGAAAACAGTATCACACTCGCAACTGTATTGTTATACTGAATATCAGCACAGCTGTTATGTATTAGCCATGCTGATATTCGGTATAACCGCACTCTTGCTCATGCCTTGTAAGTTAAATAAAAAAACAAATAAAAAACAAGTTATGATTCCATAAGTATTCATCACTGTTGTTGTGACACCCCTAAATTATAATTTTTTGACTGGAGTCTTCCTGTGTGCATTTAAAGTGCCATGTGATCTCAATATAAATATTGTATTTGTGCATTTCGTGTGATGTTTTTTTTTTGTTATCTGGTCTCTCTCTCTCAGGTGAAAGATGATGACAGGTCTCTGTCTCTGGGCAATCTGTCCATCCCTCTGTCTCGCCTGCTTTCTGTTGCTGAACTCAGCATGGACCAGTGGTTCCAGCTGGAGAACGCGGGCCCTGCCAGTCGCATCTATGTGAACGTCATACTGAGGGTGAGATCAGTATATCCAGTTGGTCAATGAAAAGTAGATTGTAGATTGATTTTTTTTGTATTGCTGCAGATATGCTCTCAAGTAAACCCCTGGTTAGACTTATTTCACAGGTCAAAAAAGATCTGAACATACCATCTGTAATAGAAATATAAATTAAAATGTTTGAAAATTTTTGTGAGACATGTTGTGCCAAGGAAATAAAACAGAATAAAGTTGGATTTTTTTTTTTTTTACAGTTGTTCCATTTTAGTAATACATTGAAAAATATCAACTTAAAACAGGTTAAAACAGTACAATAATCTTCAAAACATAATGTGCAAACTGTTTGCTTTGTGCCCACATCTCAGGTACTTTGGGTTAATGAAGAGGCCATTCCCACCTCACCTGTATCCCCACTTCCCTTTGATCCATTCTCTGGAGGAGAGGAAGGTTTCACCTCAGACGTGACATCAGGAGGGACCACGAAGTTACCCACGCGTCCACAGCACACCAGCCCAGATGCCAATTTTGCCTCTGAGGTGAGCATCCACCACAAAATACGTAAAACTGAAATGTATGAGTATTTATGCTTTTTTTTTTTTTTGCTCTAATAGACTCAGTAGTGTCCAGTTAATCAAATTACTTTTAGGGAAAGTCCACGTATTTAGTATGGTTTAAAAACGTACTTCAGTCTATTCAGCAGTTATCAAAAACTATTACACACTTTTAACTTGTTGATACTTATTATTGAGGAATACAAAAGCAAGCCAATGATTTAGCTGTTTGCTAAATAATCATTGCATTAAAGTGGAATATATCTGACTATCCTTCTTTTCCAGGGTGTTCTGAGGATCCACCTGAAGGAGGCCCAGGCTCTCATAGCTAAAGATAGCTTCATGGGCGGCATGGTGAAGGGCAAAAGTGATCCCTACGTAAAGATCCGTGTGGGAGGGACGACCTTCAAGAGCCGCGTCATAAAGGAGGACCTCAACCCAGTCTGGAACGAACTTTACGAGGTACATCGACAAAACTTTAAGTTGACCATGAGCGCTTTCTTACACAGGAGGGATTTTAGGAAACATTTGGATAGAGTTTCTGAACATCTCACCATTCCCATTATGAGTCCACTTGAACTGAATTTGAAATTGTAATAAACTAGGGATGAGTTGATAGTCTAGAGATGATCTACTAAATGCAAAGAGTTATTTACTGAACAGTTCAAATAAAGTAAAGGCTAAAGTGACAAATTGACAACCTACAGAGTGTGTCTAGTTCTGTCTACTAAAGAACAACAATAAACCATAAGCTTCAGACAAAACTACAGACTTAAGCACTATTCAGACAGTTGTGTAGGGGGTGAAGTTTGCCTGAAACAGAAGCGTGTCTCAGTTTTGTGCAGTTCTGCCCTTTTACTTATCACACTTTCTTGTGTGATACCTGCTTCTCTTAGTAGTTCTCAAAACAGGGAACTAAAGGGGTGGTAAACCGACATCCCACACACACATTACGACTGTGTGTCTTCATTATGTTGTGTGCACAAAAAACTGTTGGAGCATAACATAAAATTAAATGCAACAAAATAGGAAGTGCTGGATCAAGTGCTATTTTATAAGCTGACGAGTAACGAGAGGGGAAGCCATTTTTTAAACCAAATTTGCAGTAATATATTGGCATATATGTACTAGACTTACTTCAATGCTTGCCATATATCATTCATCTATCATACTAATAATCTTTTTTTTTTCGTTTTTAAATTGTCTTCTGCTTTTATGTTACATCCTATTACATTTGACAGCATGCTATTACATGCTGTTTTCTTGTTCATTCGACATTTTTTAATCCCGTTTTTTTTTTAGCTTAAAGGCAAGTACTTGTGTTTAAAGGCGGTGGTCTAAATTCTATTAGAAATCCCTACCATAGACACCTTTACTCAAGAAATATCTGGCAACCTTAGAGGTGTAAACTAAACACAAGTGAATTGTATTATCTGAATGGGGAGTTTCCATAAACCAACTCTGATATAAGAAATGTATTTCCCATGTAAATATTGATGTATCTTTTGTACTTAGTCAAAGATTTCATTCACCAACCCTTCATATGGCCCATAATGTTTAAAATTAGCTGATTGGCTAGTTGATGACAGTCACCTGACTTGCTCTTACTAGTCTATAGATGGTTTGTTGACTGTTTGTGGATTTGCCTCAAGTTAATTGTGTCCTTTGTGATCAGCTGTACACATAAGCATTCACTTGTTTCTCTGCTTTGCATCTTCAGTGCAGAGAGCTCCATAAGTTATGCATGGCTGTGTGTGCTTACTCACTTTGCAGGTGATTCTCACGGCACTCCCAGGCCAGGAAGTGCAGTTTGAATTGTATGACAAAGACGTGGATCAGGATGACTTCCTCGGGAGGTAGCAGAATGCTGGCCTTTTCTACTTTCTTCAGAATGCTCTGGATATGTGCTGTGGTGTTTTTTTTATGCTATTGTGGTTGTACTGACTTTGTACTGTACTTTAGTATCAGAGTAATAGTATGTATCTTCATTATAGAAACTATTATAGGTATAGTTAGTACTTTTGCTTGCAATCATACCTTAGATATTTATTTAAACAATATATTTAGGTATATAATACATTTTTGATAATCATTCTTTGTTGGCAGGTTTAAGCTGAGTCTGAGTGGCCTCATTAGCTCCCAGTTTACTGATCAGGTGAGACTTGCTGCTTAATATGTGCTGTAGACTGGCAAGACTGTCAAGCTTATACATTACCAGTGAAAAGCCCGGACACACTAGATTGACTATGTAATTTTAATTTTCTCAACGACATGCTGATAAAGGCTTATGGTTGAAATGTGTTCAATTATCTAAATAATAGCTTAAATTTGTGTATAAATATTGCCAGTTAAATGAGTGCACATTTGTGTACCTGCAGTGGTATGACTTGAATGATGTGAAATCAGGACGAGTTCATGTGATGCTGGAATGGGTGCCAAGAGTTTCAGACCCGACCCGTTTTGAACAGGTGAACCCTAAATGTTTTTCTGCCCAAAACACTTTTCTGTAACACTTTTCTCTAGGGTATATAATGCATCCCGCTTTAGAACAGTGTGATATCTTAGCCATTTTGTCTCTTTGTGTGTTAGATTTTGCGCTACCAGTCTCAGCAGTCGTACGTGAATAAAGCCGTGCCGGCTGCAGCCATCCTCTTCGTGTATGTAGAGCGAGCCTATGGTCTTCCTGTGAGTCTTTTCCTCTTTCTCTAGTATTTCTTTGCTAGGACTTTTGAAACTGTTTTGTTCCGCTTTCTCATTTTCTTATCTTAGATTATTTAAATGATGTGGTGATGTCCAACAATAGCTAAAACAGTGATCTTTTTTCTTTATAATAGTTTGGATTTAAAGGTGGTAATAAAGAGGCCAGTTACTGTAACTGAAAAAATGTGCACTTCCTAGAGCACCAAAATCTGTAAATATTAACATTTGGTACATTTTTGTGATAAAACTCAGAAGTGCAGATCATTTTCAAATATTCAAACAGAATGCATTGACATCACCTGCATATTTGTCATATTTTTATTTAAGTTTTTAAAAACGTGAGGTATTTCCTTGTTTTCTTGTATATGAGAGACTGTTTGCATGCAGTGTGTATCAGTCGCATAACGCTTGGATAATGCCATCTGAAGAAGGAAGTAAAGTTAATTTTATGCTTTAACCACTTTGTATTTGTCATGTTAATTGATATTTATTGTAGTTAAAGAAGAATGGACATGAGCCAGTCGTGGGAGCTGAGCTGGTTCTCAAGAATGTTTCCTCCAGGAGTAAAGTAAGATTTAAAAGACACAAAATTGCATAACATTTGTATGCATATTTTCTGTTTCAGGGTAGATGTAATAATAATAATAATAATAATAATAATAATAATAATTATTATTATTATTATTAGTAGTAGTAGTAGTAGTAGTAATAGGGGATTCCGGGGTTGGGGGTTCGAATCCCAAATCCCGCCTCCGCCATGTGTGCATGGAGTTTGCATGTCCAAACACTGTAGGCTGATTGGCATTTCCAAAATTGCCTCTAGGGTGTGAATGTGTGTGATTGTGCCCTCCGATAGGTTGGCACCCTGTCCACGGTGTCCCCCACCTTGTGCCTCGAGTTCCCTGGGATAGGCTTCAGGCTCCCCATGGAAAATGGATGGATAGATAATAGTAGTATGGATGAAACAATTAAGCAGTATTGCTTGAGCAGAAGTGCAGTTATACTGAATATCATGATAGCACGATTGCATGAACAAGAAATTAATATCGAGTGACATTTCAGACACAATATGGCTAAACGTTCTGTTTATTTTTGCTCCGCTAGCAGAAATAGATCCAGAAGAAGCCACACTCACTTTATAGTCCGTCGACTAGCTGGCTAGCTAGCTCTCATTGATTTGTACATTCCTCTTAAAGGTGGTTCTGGTAGAATTGGCGTCCCTTCTTCCTTTTCATCTTCATCTGATGCATATTTTAAGTCAAAAGTTATATTCCGGAAAAGTACCATTTGCCGTACCAGCTGATGATGTCACTAACTCTATTATAGTAACCGTTTCAAAACAGGAAGTGGAATTTTATGTGGGGAACACAGATGAGCGGAATGATACACACAGTGAAAGTCCCAGTGTGGTTATACTAAATATAGGAACACTTGGAACACTGCTCGAGTAATCATGTTAGTGGACCGGAACTAACTGTTGTATAATCAGATACATATCTGTCTCATTGTTTTTTTTAACAGGTTGCTGAGCGCTCTACATCTCCACACTGGGATGAAGCATTCTGCTTTCTGGTCCATGACCCCAGAGAGGAAATGCTTACTGTCAGAGTGAGAATATGCACATTACAAATCATAAGTGCAAAACAACAGTAATTTATTTGTAGTGGACACTGTGTGTGTAATTATTTTTTTCTTGAATATTTAGTTTATTGAAGTGACTCGTGACTCATTGATGATGAGTGACAGCAGACTTTGTGTGTGTGTGTGTGTGTGTGTGTAGCTGTCTCACAGCTGGGGCCAGCCTCTGGGTGCAGTGGTCCTGCCTGTAAAAGACTTACTGAAGGAGCCAGGCTTGGTTCTGGATCGGTGGCTTCCTCTGGATGGGGCCCTGCCTGAAAGTGAGATATTGTTAAGGGCAGAGCTCAAGGTAATGACAGAACTTATAGAAGCACTGTTGTGTACGAGCATAATTGCTTATAGGCTTCTAGAATACATTCTGTTCATTTGGGTTAAAAACCTAATTTCTTCTATCTGTGCTCCAGCTGCTTCACTCTAAGTTGGTGGAAGATGATAATGCTACTAGCGGCATTGAAGAGGTGGAGCACAGCATCCCCAGTGCTAATATAGAAGTTGCAGCCAATCAGGAGCTCAGACACAGGACAGCTCCCGCCCATGGGTGGGTCACATACACATTGTCTAAAGGGCTTTAGTTGTTACTGTTGAATTACTGAGATACTGGTTTGCTGACAGTTTTGTATGTGAATGTGTGTGTGTGTGTGTGTGTGTGTGTGTAGAGGCGGAGATGCTGGAGCTAGTGGGCGGGGCCAGGTGAAACTCACTATTGGTTACTCGACTGATGAGAACAGACTGGTCATCACTGTCCATGGCTGCAGGTTTGTTTCAAACACACATACGTATGTGTATGTATGGTTGTGACTCAAGGCTGGAGAGTGCCACACAGTCTGTGTGGAGTTTTGCATACTCTCCTTGTGTCTGTGCGGCTTACCTCCAGTTACTTTCTGCCTCCCCAAAACATGGTGGTAGATAATTTGGCTACTTTAAATTACCCCTAGGTATGAATGTGCATGAGTGCATGAGCCCTGCAATGGACTGGCATCCCATCCAGGGTGTATTCTCAGCATGTGCACACCATTCCCAGGATGTTTCCGGACCCTCTGCGATTGTCACGTTAATGCACGGTATAGATGCCCAAACTAATAAATTATCTGCTACTTCATATTACAACACAAAACCCCATTAAATGCACTACACATGGTTTAGATGACCAATTTCAGTTGCTCTGAGTGAATCTGTCCTCTACTGGTTATAGCTATTCAAATTTCTATTCAGCTTTTAGAGGAATTGTGTCATTAAAAAGTGTTCAATGATTACCAGGCTAAAACTGAGGCTACTGCTTGTGTAATATAGGTTATTATAGTTGGTGATATAGTATAGTTTACTCGTATCATTTTAATAACATCCCTTATATTTATATAAAGGCTGCCGACAAATTAAAGGAAAAAGCAGTGGCTCTGTTACGTTGTTGTAGGAGTATTTCGTTGCATGGTTTGCATCCATTTGTCCCTTTAGAGGGAAGCATCACTGCACATCAGTACAAAGTTCTTCTGACTGATCACCTTTATCCTCTGATGAAAGAATCCTATCCTGATGGGAGTGAGCTCTTCCAGGATGACTCCACCCCTATCCACATGGCATGAGGGCTCACTGAATGGTTTGATGTGGGCGAAAATGAAAATCTCACACTATTTCATCAGATTTCAGCTCAGCTGGACACCAGTGAGAGATTTTGGAGCAAATGTTACACAGCACTCACCACCACCATCATCACAACCCCAACTGAGGGAATATATTTTGAAAGAATTGAAAGGACTCAAGGTTCTGCCATCTTTTCCCCAATTATAAAAGTCACTTAGATTTTTCCTCTTCCTATCCGGAGCCAAAAATGAGGTCAACTGGGCCTGTTCAGCATTTTATACATGCCACTGAGCGTGGGAGGATGTTAATTGCTTAATTGTATCATGAAGTACACCTGTCTAGAAGCAGCTGCACTCATAATGTTTCTCCACCCATTAAAAATGTGGTTTTTCCTTTAACGTGTCACCCGTCTGTCCATGTTGTACACGTCTGTACACAGTGTCTGTAATTTACTAAGCAACAATGACAATGTATCTCCTAAAGGATGACATACGATTCTTTTATCCGTTTATAGTTACATTTATTGTTGTGGAATGTCCTCAAAATAAGTTCCTGTTAAATCAAGTTCCTGTTACTTTACAGCTGCTATAAACAGTCATTCCCTCACCCACACTGTGGTATAAAATGAGGTAACTGATGTATTACATTATGAATTACTCTCAGAGTATCTCTAAGACTGTACAAGCCTTATTTAAATCAAAACTCAAGACACACGTTTACACAGTTTCTCTTCCCACACATATCTAATTTAACTTCTCCTTTCTCTGTAATACCTGTGGTTTTTCTGCTAACCACTCCTTATAGAATAGCTAGGTTCCTCCTTTAAACTGTCAGTAGTTATATATTTTATCTTGTCTACCATCTAATTTTATGCTTTTCATTTTTTTTATTCCTTTTTTATTCTGTAAAGCAGCCTTGGGTTTTGTGAAAGGCACTATATAAATAAAACGTATTATTATTATTATTATTATTATTATTAGTAGTAGTAGTAGTAGAAATAATATTTAATATTAATTTTTTTTTTTGCTGTTCTTCCCATGTAGAAATTTGCCGTCATGCTCCAAGGATGGCTCAGATCCCTATGTGTCCTTCATCCTCCAGCCTGACAAGAGCAGAAGCACCAAAAGAAAGACTAGTGTCAAAAAGCGAGACCTCAATCCTGAGTTCAGTGAGAGGTAAATGTTTTCATCACAGTACAGCAAAATCTCAGTTTTTTAAAATCTTCAGCTAGAAACAAATGAACACTGTGAGCGGTACAGCAGTGTTGGGGGTTTGGGACATTTTTCATTATCAACACTGTCTCTTCTTTAGGTTTGATTTCATCCTTTCCCTGGAGGAGGCCATGAAGAGACGCCTTGACATGTCCGTCAAAAACAGTGGTTCTTTCATGAGCCGTGAGAAAGAGACCATTGGCAGGGTATGGCAATGATATTATGATATCACCTACAGCCGAGTGCCATAGGCAGTCACAGCTGTGTTGATGTTCAGTACAACAGCATGATTGCGAGTGTTATATTGCTTTTATACAACATGTTTTATAAACAAGAAATTAATATAGAGTAACTGACTTTTCAGACACAATATGGCCAAATAGTTGGTTTATTTTTGCTTCGTCAACAAAAATAGTTGCCAAAGGATCCACAGTTCGATAGAGCATTGCGTGTTGCCATGCAGCGCACAGACTAACAGCCCGTAGTAAGTGTACTAACGGTTTCAGTGTAACGAAGTATTGCCAAAACTTTGAATTTTATTTAGCAAACACAGACAAGCAGAGTGATATAAAGAGTGAAATGTACAAGAGCTGTTATACTCAATATCAACACTCTTGGAATGCTGCTTGTCCAATCAAATTAGTGGACTGGAATTAACTATTGTATAATATATAACGAATAAAACACTAGTAAAAAAGAATAATCAGTGGCGTGGTGGTGTGGTGATATCCAATTAAATTTATTAAAGCGCAACACATATTTTTATCTATTTATGGAACTTCCACAAAACAAGTTAGTTCTTGTTGTCGGTTATGTTATAGCATCACCAGCCTCTTTTTTTCTCTCTTTTTAAGTAAATATGACAAAAAATGCAGTTTGTCATGTTACAGAGAAACCACAAAGGCCTACTTCCTGAAGATTTTTTTTTTTCCTTCGGAAACCCTAAAGGAACAGCTTTAATTCTGACTATGACAAAGCACTGACACTGGAGACTCCTTCCAAAAATGCCTTGCTACAGAAAACTTCACCACTTGTTATTGTAGAAGCGAAAACGTATTAGAATGTGCACATTTATGTAAACGTTGCAGGCGTTACACCTGTCCAAGCTGCTGTTATAGAAAATTAATCAATATCTTCCGACCAATCTGAATGAAGAATTCGACTAGGATATTAGCTAGAAACAGTGTAATAGTTAACTAAAACACGCTGAGGTGATTTTTTACCTAAGTTTAATGTTAGCTATGCCACTAACTCTTTAGTATGAAAGCAAACAAGTTTAGCTTATTTCAAGATTCAAGGTTTATTTGTCACATGTGCATTCGTAGCAGATACAGAAGTGCAATGAAATGAGATGCAGCTACTCCAAAGACGAATAAATACATCACAGTGCCTTCACCCCCCTTCAAAGTATTCACCCCCCTTGGTGTTTTTCCTGTTTTGTTGCATTACAGCCTGGAATTAAAATGGATTTTTTGGGGGTTTGTACCATTTGATTTACACAACATGCCTACCACTTTGAAGGTGCAAAATATTTTTATTGTGACACAAACAATAATTAAGACAAAAACAACAGAAATCTTGAGTGTGCATATGTATTCACCCCCCAAAGTCAATACAAAACAGGTTTTCAAGAATTGCCCTGTATTTAGTGCCATCCATCTTTCCTTCAATCATGACCAGTTTTCCAGTCCCTGCCGATGAAAAGCAGCCACACAGCACGTTGTTGCCACCACCATGCTTCACTGTGGGAACGGTGTTCTCGGGGTGGTGGGAAGCGTTGGGTTTGCACCACATATAGTCCAAGCATGTTTTTTTTTCTTTAAGCAGTGGCTTTTTTCTGGCCACTCTTCCATAAAGCCCTGATCTGTGGAGAGATATTCCCATCTCCGCTGTGGATCTCTGCAGCTCCTTCAGTGCTATCTTTGCTGTCTTTGTTGAATCTCTGATTACTGCCCTCAGTCATCGGGTTTCGATATTTTAATCCTTTATACGAAACTCAAGCCTAACGAATTTTCAAGCCTAACAAAAAGCCTGAAAAAAACTGAAACTCTTTAGGAAATCAAGACAAGTTTTCTCATAACACTTCTCATGAAAAAAACAGAAAGTTTTTTTTCAGTCTGTAAAAGCACATTTTTGTTTGCTTCCCCCCTTGATTTTCTCCCTAATTTAATCTTGCCCAATTTCCCACCCACCACTTAGTGTTGGGAGAGAGAGTATGCCATCCCACCCGATGTGGCTTTGTTGGGACGCGAACACAATCTCTAGACGAAAGGGCGAACTCTTTTCTGTTGCACCACTCGGGAGCCCATTTTTGTTTGCCAGTTTGTTTGCTAAATACTGCTTTGAGACTGTGCGACATTAAGAATGGCTGTCTGAAAGTCCTAAGTCTGTGATTTTGTGTTTTGTCTTACAGCTGCAGTTAGATCTGGATCAGATTGACCTGAAGGCAGGGGTGCCACAGTGGTAAGTGCTTTAGATCTGCCAAGTCTCCACTTCATATGCTGTTTAAGCTATTCTTTAAAGGAATAAACTCCACCGTGAAACACATCGAATGTTTACATTGAAAGATTTCTGATGTGCTTAGTAATTCTGGTGCTAGTTTGTAGGTTGGTGTTGTATTCCTTTATTCCTGTGAGACATTAGCGATTGTGTATCACACTGACGTCACAGGGGAATACTGTTAAGCTAGAGCAGTTACAAAAGCGTTTAATCTGAGAAACATTTCAACAATCTCAAACACAAGTGATAGCGGTCAGGTTTCGCTGTTAGCTCCTAAAGACATAAGACTAAGAGCGTCTTTTCTCACTCACCATTTTCCAGCGATGTTTAGTGTCATGTTAATGAGAAATCCAACGCAGAAGTAGTGGAGACAGTAAACGCTGAACAGTTCCAGAATTCAATGCAGCTATATGACGCAGTTGTACTGAGTTACGGCAGAGACTCGGCTCGGCTAGTTAGGGATCTACAGGATGACAGCCATGATGGTGGTGTGAAAAGTGTAGCTTTGGAAGCTGATCTGTTTGAGTAGACTGTACAGATGAGGAGGTGAGAGATATAAGAATTAAGTGCTGCTGCATCACTCTCTTTGAAAAAGTCAATTTTGGACACAGTTAGAGATTACATGATAATTATAAAGCCTAATATGCAAGTCTTATACCTATGAATGGTGGATTTTTCCTTTAAGATCGACAATTCATGAGTCTACCTTGTATGCTCAGGCTTATTGTGTGTGATGAGAGCTGAATGTATTTACATGTATTCTCCTTTTTGTCATTTTCAGGTATGATTTAACAGATGAGACCAAATAATCTGGCTTTTGTATGCTTCTGTGACAATCCCTTCGCACCTGTACGTCTGCATCTGCATGCTGCTAATGTCACGTTACCTGTATAGCACAGTGCAGTGAGGCAAATGAAGGAGAAAATGTTACGTCATGTGATTTACGCTCTGTACTTGCTATAGTTTCCAGCAATACCAAATGCATTTTGGACGGGCTGTAACTGTCAATGCACGCCAGCAAAATAATGTGCCATTTTGACCCAAAGGGTAGAAAACAGTTTGAGTATGAATAAGTCTTGATAGGAATGAAAAGCACTTAACCATGCCAGATAAAAGGACTGAAACACTGTTCCTCTATGGTGATCTTAAATAAAGAGTTTCCTTGACGAGGTTTATTATTTTAGCATCAAAGACACATTCCCACATGCTTTTTTTTTCATATTTTAGCATATTACATAGCATTACATAATGATTTCTAAAAAGCTTTATTCCTTAAAAAACGGGTAAAAGTGTAGCTATTTAAAGAAGCGTCATAGAACAGTTTTCTGTAAGAGTCTCATTACTGTTTCTTTATACGCTGGAGAAGTGTCGTACACTGCATCTTTAAACGAATATTAATACCCCTCAGATGCACTCTCAGAAAAAAACAGAACTAAACAGTATCTTCGGCTGTCACTCAAGGGTGTGCCCTCATGGGTTACTCTTTGTACCTTTAATATGTATCTTTCACATGGATACGTGGATGTAGTGTACCTTTAAAAATAATTTAAGGTACATAAATGGTTATTAGAGTTTTAAAGATGCACTACTTGCAACTTTCTAGGTAACAGATACACACTAAAGGTATAAAAAAAGATGTACCCTTGATGTACCCACTCCAATGACAAGGAAAGGTACAGTTTAGTACCGTTTCTTCTGAGAGTATGTGTTCACTTTGCTTAGTTATTGCTGGTTTAATTGCCTTTGTGTTTGCAAATTTTTTTGCCTTAAACATATTTGCTCACAGCATGGGAAATTTCTGTGCACTGTGCATTGACTTCTGGATGAAGGAGTTTCTTCATATGTGTGTATATCCGAAGTGTTGAAGAGATTGAGTTGTATCTGTTTCAATATCAAATGGTTTATCAAAAAACATATCAGAAACATATCACTGTGCTTTTTCTATCCATTCCGAACAGATTTGAGATCATCTTACGAGGACTAACTTTGTGGAAGTATATATTAAGTTATATATTTTTGTAGAAGTGACAATTTATCGCAAAATGTTTTGAAGAAAGTATGTTAAGTAAAGGTTTCTTGGGAGGAGACCAGAGAAGAGTAAGCAGATTTGCAGTCTGTTGATGCTGTCACTGAAAATCTGTATCGCAGCTGTTCTATTAAAGATACTCTTTTCACTTTAAATGTGTTTGTTGCAATTGTGTCTTAAACTGCCTATAATCACATGAAATCTTGTGTTTTTGTTGAAAAATATTTTAATTAATAAACTTTTACCTCACTTTAATGTTATCTATGTGTCCAGTGCTAGTATACCAGCAAACATAACGAAGTTTAGCTCATTTCAAATTGTTGGTTTGGTTGTAGGCTATCTAGCTAAATGATAACTTGTGGTTAATGTTATTTAGGTAGCTAATTTAGCTTTTGTTCAATGCCTAAGTAGAATGCAGGGACGGACAAAGGTAGGCAACTGCCTTGGGCTCCCAGAAGCCAAGGGCCCCCGGAAATGTGTGCAATTGAATAGGGCCCCATTCCTATATTTTGCATAGGGTCCCCAAATCACTAAATCCACCCCTGCTAGAATGAGCTAATTCTTAGCTAGCATGTTAGCATGAACTGAAACAGCATTATGTAGTGAAGTCATTTTACTAACTTGGTGTTAGGTTAGGTTTAATAACTACATGTCACTCTGTCAGCTGATGTTTCACATTTAGTACATTTGAGTCGTCAGACATCAGGTAGTGACGGTGTGATGAGTCAAAATTTTTAAGCCTAATGAACATCCCAAAACAACTGAAACAGTAGGAAATGACAACTAGTTTTGTCATAACCACTTTTAGTTTTTTTCAGTCTTTGTTTTTGTCTGCTTGGAGTAGAAAATGAAAGGGTACATTAAGAACTCTATTTACATGATGGACCACAAGAAAACTACATCATGATTTATTTTCTTGGAGAAAATCAACATCCTGGAGAAAATCAACTTTTTGTGTGTGTTTGGGTGTGTAACACTGACGGAGAATGTAACTGAATATAATAAAAATAAAAATAAAAATAAAAATAAAAAAAAGAAGCTTGGATCAAACTTGATTCACACTCCACACCTCATTACACCATCACTGTGTACTCTTTTTACTTTTTCTGTTTGACTAGCAGAAAACTGTTATCAAAGATCATTATTTACATTTTTAAAAACGATGATTTCATTATCTGGTATCAAAATATATGTTTTTAATGTACAAACATGTAATTTCATTATTTTTGAAGGCGTCTTTGCTCTACAGCATTTCTTTGCATGTGCCTAAGACTTTTGCACAGTACTGTGTGTGTGTGTGTGTGTTTGTGTGTGTGTGTGTGTGTGTGTGTATATATATATATATATATATATATATATATATATATATATATATATATATATATATATATATATATATATATATATATATAAACACACATA